>SRMA01026080.1:0-59789 GCA_007224835.1 Danionella cerebrum | reverse complement strand
CTCAATGAGAAAAGGACTACAGCAACAAAGTCACGTTATGCAGATAAATTACTTTTGCCATCCTTTTAATGAATAGAAAAACACATCAACATTGAGATGTAGTAGATGCCAAATAAATCAAACAAATGGCGAGAGAAAAATCCATAGAGTGACATGCAGTGATGCTGGATTGCTTTTCATAGCAGTGTAGCTATGTCAGCGCGGCTGTTAACACCACGCGAGAAGACTCCTCATTAAAACGAGCATGAATCTGAGCTGTCTCTCTCTCATAACCTTATTATCTGTCTCTCTCTCTCAGAGTAGTTTGTGGCATTCACTGCTTTATTCATTCTGTGGAATCACACTCGTTCTTCCTGAATGAGCTGAATAAATCCCTAGAGGAACTAATAAAACACCTTTTTCTTTCAAAAGCTTTAAAAGTTCAACTTCACACAACAAAAGTGAATGAGTAGCACCACTGATATCCACACAGCAATCTGGATTTGGTGGAAAGTGTCTTAATCACACTGTCATTAAATCGTAATGAAACATTTTTTTGAAAATGTATTTAAAACATTTTCAATTATCTGTTTCAGAGCATTATTTCAGTGAGAGCCATAATGTTTAATAAGATTTGTTCAACTGGGAGAGACCCCAACCCCCCTATCAACCATTTCTCAAAAGATGGACACAGCAGTTGCCATGCAAACATGCAAAATATAATGTCTGATCATTTGAAATGAACCAAATGTACTTACTTTGCAATTCATATGTTTACATTCACTGGCAATTTTTGGGATCTTTTGGACAGAAAATATGAATGAACACAAAAACTTTTCAGTGGAGTTATTTATCTGTTTTCAGAGGTCACGTGACTTTTACTCAAGGTCTCCTATGACCCCAATTGAAATTGTTCAATGATCAATGACAAAGTAATTCTTTCAAATTTACTTTGAAATCTATCCCTCAACAGCACTCTTGGGAACTAAAACAATCAAGTAATTCATCTTGTGTCATCTTTACAAACATTTTACCCTAAAGAGGTCCCGGCATATATGCAAGTCTTTATTTTTAATTAGAAACCTCAATCATACTAATGGTTGTCAATGATTCTCATAATCTGGTTCTACCTAAAGATTCATATGCATCACTAACTTCACCTCTTTAAGAAGTTTGTTTCCATAGCAACAAGGTTCCACACAAAAACTGTCTCAGCTACAAAAAAGCATCCCTGAACAAGCCCCAAACACCATTGTTTGTGTGTAGATGTTTAAACACAAAGCATAGTTAAATGAAAATATTGATTTCACCTCATAAAAAAGTACAAAAATAAATAAAATGGTTTATTTTATGTAGTATAACTCCAAAGAGTCCAAATAAAAAGAGGTACAGAGCTTCTTGTTTCAGTCCATGTGTATTCATGCACCTAAACACTTTTGGCATTCCCTGAGAAAAAGGAAAAATAAACTGCAAAAACATGTACTTACTAGCATTTCCTCTCTTTCATACACCCACTTCTCTTGTTCCCAGAGTGCATCTGCTTTTCCCTGGCCACTGCTTGAGCTAGTCGAGTGAATCAAACTAAATCTGACTGCCTGGAGTGCAGGAGAAAGCAGGCCCTGGTGTGAGACTAAACCTCATGTGCTTGCTATCTTTCTCACTTCCAAAACAAGGACAAGACGGGCCCTGAATACTTCATATTTTCAGAAAAACAACTTTGGAAATTCTTTTCTAAGGAGTTTGTGGGTCAAAATAGCTCAAATAAATCACAAAAGTGCTTAAACCTAGGTTGAGCGGTTTATAATCCACTTTCAGTAATAAGAAAATTACATTAAAATTTAAGGATTCCTTGCCATTTTAAAAATTTAAGCTGCTTTCCAGTTCTACCCCTTAGCCCCATGCACCCTTTCATTTTAAGCATTCACGCGTCTTTGTTTTTGTTTGTTTTGTTTATAACATATGTATTTTTTTTTACAATCTGCTCTAATAAATAACCTTTATTTAATGCTTGATGTCATTTTTTGTACAACCCCAATTTATTTTTTTTACAAATAGTTTTTTTATGATATTACACAATAATTCCACAACAAACCTGAAATTATACAAAAAAAGTGTTTTGTTTTCTATAAAAATCTCAAATATTGAGAATTAACCATTTTAATGCTTTATTACAAAAATCTAAACTTTTGAGACAAAATGAAAATTCTAAAGGGTCAAAATAATGTAGAAATTGTACAAAAAAAAAAAAACAGGCCAACAAGGTTCCAATCACTTTTTGTGTCATTGTGCTGTTTTGTGAAAAATCACAAAGTATCATAAAAAAATCACATAGTATTGTACTTCCAAGGGTATTTTTTCCCCTTTTCACCACTAAATGGCACTGATGACAGGGGGCTGTAAAATGAAACTGAAAGACATTTTACATCAAATTACCCCACAAGGTATGTTTCATTACTCTGTCATGCAATCAAAATTATAATCAAAATTGCTAAACTTTTTGAAACTCAAAGTTAAACAATAGATGAATCATGTCCTTTCTGCTTAATTTAAATTCAGTGCACATAGAGACTTCTAAGGGTTAATGAGGTTTTTTAACCATTTTTTTATTACTTTATTGGATTATTTTGATTTTGATTTCTCATTTTTGTAAGTGTATTTTATAGTACTGCTTTAAGAACCAATTAGGAATCTGTACCATTGTGAAAATGTAAAAACCCTTGCCCCATCCAACCTTAGATTGCTTGCATAGTGTCAGCCAAAACACTCAACACTATCTTGGCACATTTCAGTTTAATTGTCCCCTCCAGTAATTACACAGTTCAGATTAATTTCGATACAGTGCCAAAACAAACAATTTCCTCTAAATGCCCCTAGTACAGCTCTAGAATAATAGAGACCACAGCAACATAACCAGTTTCTCTTATTTTAATTACATGTATTGCTTGGGTGCACATTTTGGTGAACATAAATAGAAATTATAGAAAGATTATAAAGTATTTAGTGGAGCAACCCTGATTTCCTTCAACATCCTCCATGTTTCCGCAATTTTGAGCCTGCTACTTAGTAAGAATGACCACTAAAAAGGTAGCAAAACTCTACTGAAACGTTACCTAAGAACTCATCCAGAAACACAAATGCTCATCTCTCAAAAGAACAACCTCAGACACGCAACTTGCAACACTGAGCTCTGGACACAACACTGACAGACTTAGCAAACCTTCTTGCATCAGCTCGCAATGATGTGCATCCTAGATGAGCTGCACTACCTGAGCCACTCAATCTCACCGAGCACCGCAAGCATTAAAAAGTAACCGAAAACATCAACCAGAAGGCAAAAGAACTGAGAAGTTGCCTGTGGCTCCTTTATTGTCTATTATTTCCACCTGTTTGTTCCAGTATGTGACATTGACTGTCAATCTGTGTTACTTCCTAAGTGGGTAGTTTGATTTCAAAGAAGTGTGAATGACTTGGAGATGTACACATTATTTTTTGAGCAGTTCATAATGTATATAACAGTATCACAAACAGCTGTGTTAACCATTAGAAGTTTCATAGAGAAGTGAGATTTTATATTGAAACACATTCCAAAAACACATTTTGAATGAAGCTATTGTGAATTTAGTTACTGTTTAAGTGAATGGTGTTTCAAATCCCTACAGAGTGATGATGACGGGAAAGGAAAACACCCTTCCACTAGACTCCTAATCCATTTACAATGCACTGTTCCTTTGGGTTATTTTATTCAAACCAATTAGCAGAGGAAAGGTCAAAGGATTATGAAGTGAAGAAAAAAAAACACATCAAAGAAGATTGTTTGAATTTGAAAAACAGAGTTAATGCTCGACGATTCAAATCCTCATGTTAATAAGAGCACTTGAATTTGAGAGGATGCATAGAGGAAGAGAGAGAGACTGCTCTTTTTCCGGAGCTCTTGAATAGCACATTATCAGGTGGCTGTTTACCACAAGTACACTTCTGCTCTTGTGTGGGAAGCCGAACAACAAAAGCCATCATCACAAGACCAGGCCTCTCTGCATATTTTAACTCTGGATGAAACATGGTCCATCTGACAGATTTATAAAGGGCTATAATCATCTTTCAGAGGCCACTTTTCATCCAGAAAAATTTACAATGCGGGAGTTGAAGGGTCAGTGGTCCTGGGTTAAATGCTTTGTGCTGGGGCATTGTGACAGTGTGTGAAAGACAAAAATGATTGTATGCTTGATGTGATTTAATTTGCGGCTAATGTAAAAGTAATTTAAACAGATGAATCGGATTCAAAACTCGAATGAAAGGAAATTGTTTTATTTCATATATTAAAAGAATTCATTTTACAACTTTAGCCATTTAAAAAAAAATATATATATAAAAATGTAAAGTATTTGAAAATAAAATGTGAATTTATCGGATTGGTAAATGTGAAATTTGCATTTAGTTTGCATTTTTGTAATTCTTATTTATGGTGAGTAAACACAGACAAAGGAAAGAAAAGACAACAGTGCAAAGGAAACAAAAATAAGGCTCTGCAAACAGAAAAAAACACACAAAATATGCCAACAACAAAATGAAAACGATTACAAAATGAAACAGATTAGCAATAAAAAAAAAATTAAAGTAAAAGAAAGTACTAAAAAGCAAAACAAATAACAAGAAAAAAGACATAGGAAAAAAAACTAATAGTAAAAAAGAAAGCAACAAAAACTAAAAGGAAAAAGCAGATGAAAGACATTAGAAAAAACAAAAGCAAAAGAAAGCAACAAAAAGCAAAACAAGAAAAACAAAAGACAAGAAAAAATACAAAAAGCAAGAAATGAAAGCAAAAAAAATTGATCAAGAAAGAAGACAAAAGACATAAGAAAATAGCAAACAAACACCGAAACAACCAAAGCAAAATAAATAACAACAGATGGCAACACAAAAAACAAACAGCAAAACACAACAAAAAAGACAAGAGACATCAGATAAAAGCAAACAACTAAAAAAAAGAAAAATCAAAGCAAATATACCTGCAAAACAGACTTTATTAGTGCTTTCCTTTTACTCCGGGTCAATAAGAAACATTTAAACATGTGCAATGTACTGTAACTGTGATTAACATTTCATTATCAGAGACAAAACGTCAATCTCTTCTTTTCTGAAACAAGCATTTGAGGGCAAAATGAAAAAAAATAAAAACAACAGCCAATATTAAAGCGATTTATCAAAACCATTAAAGCTAATAAGCCAGAAGTTAAGCTTAATCAAGTTTGTCCTTTGTCCTCTGTGCAGTTTGAAGATAGCAAACAAACACACACAAATTCCCTGATCGCTCCGATGCGCTGCACATTTATTTTGTCTGTCAATATCCCGAGCTCAGCCAATGCATCTCATGAATCTCTAATGCTTTTTAAAGCACATACAAGACATGCCAGACTTCCCTGGGAACTGCTACAAACTTTGAGAAAGCTTACAACATTAGAACCTGTTTAAACACCATTTGAAGGATATTTCATTTATAAATACTTCTCTTTTTGTTAACATGTTTTAATACTAATCTATTTTCTTTCTTTTTTATTGTACTTTCATGTTGGAGGTGATAACTGTGTGATGGACGTGTTTAACCTGAAGTGCTGTGACTTAATGATAAAAATAATAAAAGTCAAGTTAGCAATAATTCTGATGACATTTTGGCTTTATTCAATTAATGAAAACAAGGGCGAGCATGAATAAACTTAAATGGCTCTCCTCAATGCAACAAAATTTTACTCATATAAATGTATAAAGTTTACCACAACATAATCAATAAAAGTTTTTTAGAC
This sequence comes from Danionella cerebrum, assembly GCA_007224835.1. NCBI lineage: Eukaryota > Metazoa > Chordata > Actinopteri > Cypriniformes > Danionidae > Danionella > Danionella cerebrum. The sequence goes on along the minus strand of SRMA01026080.1, from coordinate 54,012 downwards.
TTTATATATATATATATATATATATATATATATATATATATATATATATATATATTTTTATTATTTGAGAAAAAAAATTGAGCAAAGAAAGGGGTTATGGTGAATTTTATACATAAATGATTGTATAATAAATATTTTGTATTGTAATTATTATTATTATTATTATTATTATTATTATTATTATTATTATTATTATTATTATTATTATTATTATTTTAATAAAGTTCCCTGCGAGGCCTCCAACAGTGCCCACGTGTCCGTGTCTCTCTTGCCAACCGCTGAGCACAATCAAGCAACACTATCTATGACCAAGGTTTTAGGCTTTGAGTTTATTGTTCCATCAACGCACATGCGTCAAAAGGTCAAGGCTCAGTTCATAACCCCTTTAAGAAGGAAAAGCTGAATATTTTTTGGGATGTTTACTTTATACACATGCTAGTCTCTACTACTGCTGTACATTTTATAGAAATCTTAGTAAAAGTAAACAAAGGCGACAGCTTTTATCTGCTTTTAACAGTAAAATGGTGGATCTTTCTGAGCACTCTTTCACCACTTTCTGTTCTGTTTGGTGTGGACTAGTGTTAATAAAGCCATCAGGGATTGTGAAGGAAGACGGGAGCTGTGTTTATCAAAGTGTGAGTGTATATAGAACCTGAAGATGTATCATGGGGATTTTATATAAAGAAACACAAACAGGGAGCTCTTTCCTTTAGCACAATCTCTTTTTTTCGATGTATGTGATGTTTCAGAGTACTTATGTCCATGCTAGCTGTCCTTGAATAACCCAGATAACAGGTGTTTCATCAATCTGTTTGAATAAAATGAGTATATATGCACTATATCCAAATGCTCTATATCTAAATGCTATGTCCAAAAACAATCAATTCGTCCTATTATTTATGATAATAAATTATTCCTTCATGTATTATTTTCTCTGAATAACTGACTGTACATCAGGTCAATTCTAAAGCACCTCAGGTTTAACTGCTTTTATTTTAATATATCAATGCTTAAATAAAATACCATTATTTTTTACCTGCTAACCCTGCCTCTTCATGGGATGCAGAAGTCATCTATTTTGTCTGTGACGTTAAACCAAAAAAGCTAGCACATCATCACCTAGTGTTGGGCCATGTTTTTTTCTTTTTCTTGGCCCTTCTGTAGGGATATATCTGATTCAGTAAAACTTTTACTACCACTACACACAGGTCACAATATACGTGGAATATATGTCATGGTAATACAGAAAAAAAAAAACACTTTGCAAGACGTATCTAAAAGCACGAAGTCTTTGCTGGCTTTGGTAGATGTTTAGCGAAAAAGGCTGCTATTAAGCAGAAATGTGTTTGGATATTTTTAGAAATGAGCTGCAGTGGGAGGCGCAGCAGCTTTGCAAACTGGAATAAGTAAAAAAAAATGTACAAAAACAACAAGAGACATGACTTACGATAATTTTGACTTACCTCTCTCAAAATTCTGACATATATATCTCATAATTATAAAATACACTCTCCCAAAAATGTTTTTGATTGATTGAGGAACAGTTAAACATGTATAAACACAAACAAATGTATTACTTAATTCCTTTAAGACGTTTAATAACATGGGTACCTTCATAGGTAACTCATTTTACAGGTGGGTACTATTTAACTGTATTGATGTGTAGAATGGAAATGGGTTGAAAATAGCTCAAACTGAGGAACTATTAATAAAATTAATAAGCATGAATGTAGATCTCCACATGACACTGACATACCAGTCTCTTCTTGCACCACAGTGAACTCAACCACTTTTGTTTGAATGGGAATTTAATAATATTAATAATAATTATTATTATTTATGACTTTGCTCAAATTTGATTATTTTTTCAAATTATATATACTTTTTTCATATAATTTAAAAGTGTCTGCGAACTGCTGCTTTGTTGATCAGCGAATACAAGAGTTTGGGTATTTTAACGGAATTGACTTGTGTGTTTTTTTACCCTCGTCTGCATCTCTCTGACTTCCTGTTTAAGCAGCCTGGAGGCTAAGGACACATAACACATATTAAAAAGGAATACAAATGACTTCCTGTTATAATTTTTGACTTGTTTTGTCCAGGCAGGTCAAGAAAACTTTGCCCGATCTGTCATCTCTTTTAAATTCATGGGCATTCATATGTAAAGCATGTTCATGAATAAAAGTGTAGACAAGTAAGAAAAGAAACAGTAAAGTAGTAATACATTTTATTCTATGAATGGATGGTGACTCTCAAGAACACCAATTGAGAATGAGGTAAGAATAGACTTAAAAACGTATAGTAAAAAAGGCCAAGGTTCAAAGGAAATCTTCTGAAAAAGCATTACTCAAGAATTTAAAGACTGTTAGAGTCATAAATAAAAATATAAAGCAGCAGGGCATCTTCATTATCAATAATGATTATGCTTTAAAAGCATTCATGTCTCTTGTTTAGCATCTTGTGAAAAAAGCACATAATAAAATATAAATGTAAAGGTTAAACACTATTTATCCTGGTTGGAAATGAAGCTTTGCATAACAGAATTTGTCTCTATCTTTAGATTGTGAAAAAAACAAGGTACATAAATTAAATCCATCAATTAAATTTATTTAGTCAAGCATGGAACAAACAAATAGTAGACTGGACGTATTGGAGACATGGAGACGGGGAGCATGGTTGCATGAGCAGATTATGTGCACAGTGGCCATGCATCTCAATTAAAATGTCAAATGAAAAATTGCTTTACTTCTACATGACTGGATCTTCCATTTCATTTGTGTACAGGAATATCAAGAAATGTTTAACAAATGCTTCCATTTGAAGTTGGCCTCTTTTGTTAATTATGTTTTGGAGCAAAAATGAAGACCAGGGCAGGTATTTTTATGTGAGTGAACGCAAGTATCTGACTTTCCTACCCAAACATGACCTATCCTAATAAATCTGCTACAAACTCATAAGAATCTCTGACACCATAACGCAGCCAATACTGCCAGTGCTTTAAAGGGGCCATATTATGCCATTTTTAAAGCAGTTATAATAAATATTTGAGCCCTCTATATTAGCATTGCATCGTTAGTCACTTTCTAAATGCAATATCAATCGTAAAAAACATCTTTGAATCACCTCATATTTGCACTGTTAACCCCCGTTCCGCCCACAGCCATGCTTTTGCCACGCCCCTTTTGGGACTTGTAGTTCGGGAATCATGGGTAATGTAGTGTGTAATGGCTGCAAGTCTAATAGGATGGAATGAAGCTGTTCAAATGAGAATTTAGAGTTTTCTGTGCGTCACCTGGGCTGGAAAGGGACCTAAATAAAATCTGTGCAAGAACTCTCATCACTTCGCAAGCTAATGAATCCCCCACAAACATGTAGAAATAATAAAGCGCTTCATGCAGTTCAGTGCCTGTGTATGCTAACACACTCTTGTGCTGTTAGTTTGAGATAAAGTTAAATATATATGAGATAATGAACCAAGTTTGGATCTATTTCATGCAAATATAGTAGTGGTTTGAAATCGGGAGTGTGTTATGTTGACATTGTTTCAGCTGTTTGTGCAATGCTGGGTTTGTTAGCATAACCGCTAATGTTGCTGTATCACCATGGATTAGGCTTTTGGGAGAAGGAGGAAGAGGAAATACACAGCCATATTTTGGACGTGGTAACAAGGCCAAGGGACTCATGTTTGGATGAAAACAGAGGAAATGGGGGTAGATAAGTGTAATCATCGAAGAGCTGGAGAGTGGTTTAATAATGAGTGTCAGACAACAGTGGACAGCATGGTGGAAGTTTCTTGCACATTTGAAGCTGTATTTCTGTAATTAAAGTTGGAAATTTTATCAGGATTAATTGTGTTCCCAATGCAGAAAAATAAAGGCAGATACTTATTCATCCTTCAGTACAAACATGAAGGCGTAAGATTGGAGCAGTCCAATGACCCAGCAACAAAATCATTAAGAAGACCAATAATTACTGGAAGTGATGGCCCCCACAGAACCCTGATCTCAACATCATCCATTGTAGCTTTTTGGAAAAAGTCTACATCCAACGGAGATCTGTTAGTTCTTCGAGATGTTTGGAACAACCTTCCAGCAGAGTTCCTGCTGCTGAATGACGACCAAGGGTCACACCAAATATTGATTGGATTTAGAGTTCTCTTTTTCACTAAAAACAGAATTTAATTGAAACAGAATTTAATTTTGAAGAACAGATTGGAGACTGTTTTGTGAGAATAAGGAAAAGGAAGTGATGACACTCTACATATTTTCTAATTTATAGACTATTCTCAGATTACTTCTCATCTCAGTCTGGTGTGGATCATCAATCATTCCCATCAACACTTTAGACCTCCCATTCTCCAGATCAATGCAAGTGCTTCCGATGTTAACCTCACATTATCTGAAAGACAGGAAAATATGGTAAGAACTGCAAGGAAAAACTGTCTGGTTCTATCTAGAGATTCAGTCAGTGCCCCCCTTATGGCTCCCGGGATGCAGGCTTATACATAAAAACCGGGACAACTGTCCGAGGTAATTTGTGTTATTGTAGGACCGTCCAGACTGTGCGGAGTAAATCTGGATCCCCCAAACAAGCTCGGAGAAGGCTAAAGTCTGCAGATTTGTCTTCATTCATAACAATCTGTCATATTTTCTGGGGAAAGAGTCTTTACCCCATCTCCCATCCCGCTGCTTTGGGCTAAATGAAAACCAAACAGAGCATAGCGGTGCGCGTGTGTGTTTGTGTGGGCTAGCGACTTCATGCACAGTGCACAGTGCCGGCGTGCTTGAGAATTTCCATATGTCTCTGTGGTTCCTCCTGCCATCCATCACAATTGTTCTGTAGGCAAGACAGCTGTCCGCGCCGTGGGAATATTCACAGCCCACCAGCCCATCAAATTACATCTAATTCTCTTTCAGTCAAGCCTGAGACTCCAAAGAGGAGTTCAAAACGGCCTCTGGCCAGCACTGTGAGGGGATGCGAGGGCAGAGGAGATGTTGTCTGCGGCACACTGTGACTCCAGCTTCATTTGGGAAAGGTGAAAAGAAGTGGCTGCTAAAGGCGGTCTGTGACATTTAGGGCTATTACAGTGGAATCACATTTTATTCCTGTATTTTTGTGCTTGCACTGGAACGAAAGAAAGATTGAGACATCATTAGCGCTTTAGTTTGCAAGGCGTGCTATTAGGATCAGGCACAAATATATCATACAGCTTGCAAGGAACTCCATAAAGGTAACATAGTGTGAGTAAATCATACTCATTTGGAATTGAGTTGGTAATTAGCTTTTTTTTCCCTACAATTAGCACAAATAGCAGCTTCCGCAAGTAGAACATAGCTTGTCACAAGATCATTAAATTGAATGTTAACACCTCAATATAACTCAATATAAATAGTTAAGTCGACCCCAACTGTGCCTTGACATGAACTTTTTCACCCCACATACATGATCTCAAACCCTTCGAAGTCTCTGCAAGCACCGGTGCATGTGCCAATCACATTTCAAATATAATACGTAGGTTTCAAATAGGCCATTTGTTTTGATATTTTTGGTTTAAAACGAGTTATGAAACAAGGTAATTAAATTACAAATGTGAGAAAAAGTGTGATATTTCAGTTACATACAAACCACAAATTGATATAACTTGTGCCATCTAATGGTGAAAAGAAGGGATAACCCTTGAAAGTACAAGACCTGTGATATGACTTGTATTTTTCAAAGTCCTGCCCAAAAAAGTACAAGGGTAAAAAAGTGCTTGTAACAGTGTTTGCTTTACACAATTCTCACATTGTTTTGACCATTTCTTTGCTTTTGTGTGTGTGTGTGTGGGGGGGGGGGTTGTTTTGAATTTTGTTATAAATCATAGACATTTTTGCAGTGAAAATTTTTTTTATTTTTGTACAACTTCATGTTTGTTGTGGATTTATTGTATGTCGTGAAAAACATACTGTTAAAAAAAGCTGGGGTTGTACTAAAAAATATATCATGCATTGACACAAAAGAATGTTTTAAAGATAATTTATAATAGCAAATTGTTATATAGTGAAAAACATTCAAAAAGGCTGCAGACTTCTAAGGGTTAAAAAAAATAGAGAGGCATGGATCTCCAAAAAATAAAGTTGAAAGACACGAGGCAAAAGCATGCAATAATGTAATCAATGCATGTTCATTGCAAAGGTACAAATCTACCATGAGCCCAAGAGAGGGAAATAATGAGGTTGAAAATAGTGCGGTCCTCACAACAGTAGAGCTGTTAAAATCGTGTGAATGCAGAACTTAGCAAGGACTCTGATAACAAGGATCATTTCAAACAGTTAGCTAATGTAAAGAGCTAGAAACGGTTCTTGTGACAAGACGTGCTTGTCATTTTTAATTGGCTGACTGGTGGTCTTACATTTTTTTGATTGGCAGATGGATCAACTGCGCCGTCCTTTCACAGCTTGGTATATTCTGTCGCCCAAATATCTGGGCACTATTAGAATTTCTGTGCAGTCAAATCAAAACAACTAACTATTTAGAGCCTTGCATAATATTTTGCTGATGCACCATTGAGTCTTTCTAAATGAGACACCACAAGTTACTATATGTGGGCAGATTTGCTCTCAAAGTGCACAACCATTTTCACATCTCTCCTGGGACCAGAGTGGGATTCAAGTCTGATATAAGGGATACTCACAGAGAGGGATCTGTGATATTCAGATCAAAGACAGCTCTGAATTACTACCTCCACTTTTTTTTCTGTGCTTATGCACGGTCTTCTGCAAGGCTCTGTTTGCACCAGTATCAAGTGTTGCAGAGCACTAACAAAAGTTCCCTCTGCCCTCCTTCTGTAATGCCCATCCACATTTGGCTCAGAAACATTGTTTACGGTGCCTACTGTATTTGCAGAGCGCAGCATAAAAGTATTAGGATAAAGAAATAGTGGACAGTGTGCTTTTGGCTAATGAGCAGAAGCAGCAGTTTCATGATGCCCTTCTTCCAAAGAGAAGCTGCCTGCATCTGGCACATTGCACCAAGGGACACTTTTTAAGAGAATCTGTTTTTAGCACGTTGTGAGCATCGGCTGCAGTTATGGAGGTGACTGAGACCAAACATGAGCGCTAAGTGAAGAAAGGTTCGCGAGCCACATCAGATCTCATTTCTATCCATTTCACACACTTCGGACGGGCTTCTGATCTACAGAGGCCCCACTTTGGTTGCTCGTTTAAAGAAACTAGAGTTTAAATTATGTGATGTCATGTGGCATGTTGCCTGGCTCCCTTTCACTTTGAATCAATCTACACTGCATCAGCTGACAGTAAGGAATTATCAAAGACACAGCAGTGCCACTGAGACCAAGTGTGATGCAGAATATTGCAAAGATAATCAATCAATTTTAAGTAGACAGAAATAATATGTGACAGCATCCACTACTTCTTCATAATTTACCTGGAGTGTATATGGTGTGGCAAGAAAGTAATGATTTTATAGATTGGATGACAAAATAAATAAATAATTTAATAAAGTAATAATTTAAATAAAATAAATATTGTAATGAAAACCCATGCTAACGATCAAATCCCCAAAAACATCTAAAAACTAAATATAAAACAAACAAAAAAACTAAAACTCAACAAAAAAACAACAATAATTGAACTAGTGCACTAAAAAAACGAATAAAAACTCAACAGAACAGAAACAAATAAGCAAAATAAAATTTTAAATAGAATAACTGCAAAGGGTTTTTGCACGTATATCAGTTGCAAAGCAATATATAAGATGGAAATAATTATTTTTCAGGTACTACTCACTGAGGCATAAGTTGTACCCATGAAACATTACAGTAGCATAGATGTGCCAGTCAAACACTACTTTTCATTACTGCAAGTCTGCACTGCAGAGGTTTGCGTCCTGCTGCTATTATGTCCAAACATTAGTGGTCAAATGATGTCCCTTGGCTATTGGCTTCCTGTTTCTTATCAGGCATCAGTCTATGAACCGCCTGGAGCTTCATTACCAGGCCAGTGTTTGCTAACTGCTGTCCCGTAACCTGTCGTCATGCATTCACTGTGTTTGTAAAGGTCAGTGTCAGACTCTGGCCCTGGATCGAGACGCACACAACAAATCATGATAAATAAAACTGTCCTAAAAGCTTACTTGTAATGATCACTTAAAGGTCAGACAAACCTGGTCTGGATACAACACGGCCATGTAATGCCGGTCAAAAAAATAAGAGGCGATTTGCCACCAAAACAAAAGTCAATGAGTGACTAATAAGTGTATAATGTATAAATAAAGACTTGTGAAAAGCGATAAACTAGTGATTTGTCGACCATGAACAAAAAGAGCCGGCTCTCTAGCCTGGGAGCTGTCTCCCAATGTTTGTTATTGTTTTATGTAAAGTAACAGTTATAATCTATAGTGGTAATTGCACAGTAATTTATAATAATGATACATTTTATCAAGCAAAATGTGAGAGCCAGGAAAGCTGAAGACAACCTTTTAGACTACTTTTTTTTTAAAACGTCTTTTCATAATTAAATGATAATTATTTTAAAGTTAAAACAAGAAACTGAAGTGCTCTAGACATAAATGATTCATTGTGGGAACAGTTTGGTACAAGTGGAGTGTTTACTGGTTTGATCTTTTACAAACAGAAGCTTCTTGTAAATGCTTTTAATTAACAACACTATCTTATTAGCACTCCGGCAGATCTGCTTTATGTTTTATTAATGTCATTATCTGCCAGAGGGAGGAATGCTCTGCTGATATTTCCAAACTCTCACACACACTTGGATATCTAAAAAACTGATTATGCCATCAGTGTCACACTGATTCTGTCTACTGTCAGTATTCAGAAGTCTTTCGTTTAATAGAAACTATTGTTTGTTTATGAAATGTCAAGGAGCAATTAAAATGTTAGACTTGAAAAGTGTTTTCCTTTTAAACAGAAATCTGTCACTACATAAATATTACATCCAGACAAGAGTCATTAACTTGATGACTTTAGACTTGACTTGTCAGTATGGCAAAAAACTTGTCGACTTGGACTTGAAAACAAATGACGCAGAACTTGACTCTGACTTTACCTCCAACAGCTCGCGACTTGACACAGACGTGACCCCCAATGAATCGGGACATGACTTGGACTTGACTCCCAATGACTTGCAAATTGACTCAGACTTGACCCTCAATGACTTGCGACTTGACTCTTCCTTGACCCCCAATGACTCGCAACTTCACTTTGACTTGATCCCCAATGACTTGCAACTTGACTCCCAGCGACTTGTGATTTGATCCCCAATAACTCGTGACTTGACTCGGACTTGTCCCCCAATGACTCGCAACTTGGCTCTGACTTGACCCACAATGACTCACGACTTGACTTTTTTTTACATTTTTTTTTTTATTTAATGCTTAGGTTTTTGGCGTTTTGAGTAAAAATACATTTACATGACATTTATGCAGTTGACAGATAAACTACAGGAAAGCTATCGATCATGGCTTTGTTTTTGTAAATGACTTCAAGTGACTTCAAATTTTTGGGACTTGACCGAGACTTGTCCTGTTTTGACGGGGGGCTTGACTTGGACTTGGCCTTGTAAAGTCCCACCTCTGATATTAGAACAGTTTAAATAGCCTGATGGCAAAACAAGCACAAAATCCCAGCTTAAGCCAGCCAATAATCACACAAATCCTTATTTTAACTTCAACAATGCCATTTAAACTATCATTTATCATTTAAACTATCAACGCACATGGTTACCCAAATACCAGAGAAAATAATTAATAGATTGTTCTTTTCCCAGTGTAAACCAGTTCTTGGAAAACAACCATGCTTCAAAACAGACACAGCAAGAATGTGCAAAGTTCTTCTCTGTTGGACACCATGCAAATTAAGTGTGGCAATCCATCAAATCAGCTTTCATAGATGTACTAATCCAGTGGAGTCCAGTTTACTCAAGAAAACTGAAACAGGGCCAGGACCACGGTCTCTAACCTTCTGGACAGTGGAGGAATCCAGCCAGCAGCTAAAATGACTTTCCACCTTTAGAATCCATATAAGAAAATACTGGAATGAAACTTTGACCCTGATGTGTGCAACACCACCTTCTTCTTGCAGACAGCTCTCTATTTTTAATGAAATAATAAATACATTCTTCCGTATTAACCTTGTTTGTTTTTTTCCTGTGACTCAATTCATCATCCATGCTTGGCTTTTCCCCTCACCTGAGCAAGATGCAGCCGTATGGCACAAACAAATAAATGAGAACAAGTCAGTATTTGTCTTCATCACATAGATATCCAGCAGGCATCATTGTGAATGCACCACTCTTCTAAAGCAAATGAGTCTCCCTCTCATGAACAATTTATTTAGCAAATGCAGTGATCACCAGAGCCTTTTTTCAGGGCGCAAGATTTTAGTGTGCATCTTAATTTGCCAATTTAGGGGTAAAGCACTGGAAAGCTATAACAATCCAAATTACTTTTTTATTAAATCAATCCATTCAAATGGGCCAGTAGGTGAATGTTTAACCCTTAGACATTTCTGTAAACACCAATGAATGTGCCAATCATAACATCTGCTTTGAATTAATTAGGAATGATGCAACCCAGCTATTGTTTCATTTTGATTTCAAAAATAATTTGCGAGATTCAAAAAATGTATCAGTTTTAATATTTTGGTTTTAAACGAACATTACAAGATGTTTGCAAAGTACTTCAAATTAAAGCTTTGTCTTTCAGTTTCATTTTACACACCTCAAATCGGTGCCATCAGTGACATCTAGGGGTAAAAAGAAGGGAAAACCTGTGGAAGGTTTTACGATTTTAGGATTAACCTTAACGTAATAAAAAAAAAACCTCTGATGCCCTGATTAGAATTCATTTTCTGTACTACCTTGAAAGTGTTCTTTGTGTATGTCTTCTGATCAATCCACTTTGTACCAAACTGCCTGATGTTTACTCCCAATGTAAGTCACTTTGGATAAAAGCGTCTGCTAAATACATAATTGTAATGTAAATGTAATGGAAGTGTAAAATCTGACTTTAATAATATGAAATAATATGACTTTTTTTCAAAGTTCTGGCACAAAAAAGCACAATGGCACAAAAAGTGCTTGAAAATGTGTGTTTTTTTAATCTTTTCAGATTGTTTTGACTTTATCTTTTCGTTTTGGGGGGATTTTTGCAGTTTTATTTTGTCTCAACACTTTTGCTTTTCAGTATAAAAACATTTAATAGCAAAAATTTTAACAATTTCACAAGTTTCTTGTGGAATTATTGTGTAATGTAATGAAAAAATATTTGTAAAAAAAGTATGGTACTGAAAATGCATTAATTTTAAAGTTTATTTTGGTTGATTAGGAGAATTGCAGGATTTTTAATAGATTTTATAATAACACGATAGATACTGTTAAATGTGTCCTGGAAACACAGGTATCAGATCTTTAAGTGTTTGTTTCCAATTAGGGTTATAATAAGCTATAAATCAATCGTATAATGAGCAGAAATCATGATGAAAACTGATGAAAAAAAAATTAATATCCGTAATATTTATTTTAAGTAAATGTAGTTGCCAAGCACAATAAAAGCAGAACAATAACTTATTCAGAAGTATTGCAAAATCAACCCATTTTGTTCTTTTTACTAGTATGGAAAATCTATATACGTGATTAAATGAAATCAAGGGAATGCAGTGATGGAAATGGGAACCAGATTACAATGTGTCGATTGCATGGTTCTTGAGTTGTACCAGTTCTTGCGGCAGTGCCATTTGTAGATTTTGAAGAATTTGAGGGAAATTAGAATCATCATCTCATTCTTATTTTGAAGTATTGAGCACACGGCTCTTATGTTGAAAGCCCTGTGCTCAGAAACACAGATTTCTTGCAAACACTAGAAATCAGATCATTGTTTTCTTTTGTTTTACCACTTGTCTCCCACTTTTATACCCATTTACATCAGTGTGTTAAAAAACACTTCCAGTGATAAATAGTTTTATCACAAAGCACAGTAAATGTCAGTGAATCCAGTCCATTATTTTCCATACAGACAGACATGTTTGTTGGAACGGTCGTGATATTTCACAAGCTCTGTGTTCCATATCTGCACTGTAACCTAAAAAGATTACCCCGTGCTTGTAGGACAGCGTTTAAAATGCCACTTAATTCAAACTCCCATTTGGGGAATTCTGGAGGCGAAGCAGACAAGCATCATTTCACCTCTGTTGCAACACAGCAAAGTCGACCTGCGAGCGAGCCGGGATTAGTTACGCAAAGTTAATCCATAATTGTTTTCATCTTTTTCAAACAGAGATCTTTTGTGCTGCAAATTGGCTTTTGTTTCTTCTAGAAAACATAATTGAATATCTCTAATCAGTTCATTTATGAACGCTGTTGACTTTGGCTTTAACAAAGTAGGAAAATGAAACATTTATAATGAATTGCTTACGCTGTTTCGTTTAGGATTATTTGTGTACTCCAGATGAGTTTATGTGGACCAGCTCTCTTTTTTAGTTTTAGCCGTCTCTTTACCTCTTTCAAATCTGGATCCATAACAATCTTAAATTAACACGAGTTTGCTTATGGAGAATTTAACAGGTATTTATCATTTTATTTCGTTTATTTACATGAGATAGATTTGAATCAAGTAAAAGCACAAAGGCAAGCAACACATGAATAAAACCACATCAGTCCAACTACATTTATGTATATGTTAGCATAGAAATTATTAGCAAGCTGTATTAGCAATGTTTTTTCTTTGTAAATATGTTGGTGCAGTACGGCAGTGGACCAAACAAACCTTTTTAAACATTTTTATGTTAGCTTGTCATTCATCTCCTCCTACACTGGTCAAGCTACTGCCACCAAACTTTGCCAAGACATCCAAACTGACCTGACTCGGTTGCTATATCTTTTCGAACTGGTATCATTCTAGTAAAATTTCCCTTGAATTAATAGAATCAAATTAATAGAATCAATCCTCATAGAAACTTCAAACCGACCCTACTTGAGGTCTGCACAAAAACATACCCCTGTGCAAAAGTATTTGAACTCTAGACTATAATGGAAAAGGAAATGAGGAAATCTCACAATGATTAACATTTTATGTTAATCATTGTAAAAAAGTACATTTTTTATGACAGCTCCCTAGAAATGAAACGGTTTACCCTAGCAACCATATTTTCTGAACTCTGTCTTAGCTTTGGTAAATAATAGAGACATGGGGCTTGGTTAATATAACGTGTAGTGGCAACATTATATTATGTCACTGACTCCTCTATAGAAACCAGACTGTTTATCCTTTCAACCATATCTTAGTTTGGGAAATCATAAAGACATGGGGTTGGGTTTTTTTCACTCATGTTGAGATAATATACATTGTATGCTGACTCCTCCATAGCAACCAGGCTGTTTACCATAGAAACCAGTTTTGCATACCACTATCTCAGCTAAGGAAAATCATAGAGACATGTGGGTTGGTTTATGTTACTCATGGTGACATTGGGAACATAAACAAAAAAATACTTTTAAACGACATTTAAACAAACCAAGTACAAGCAAATAATTAAATATTTTCTTAAAGCTGGATTTACAATGCACCAGCTTGTAATGAGAAGATGAAGATGTAATAAGTACTAAAAGTGCTTTTATGTGAACGGAAAAAGATAAAGCAAGTTGATTAAATAGTTGGTTGTGTATCATTTGCATTGGCCTTGTTTTCCATGCCATCTGCGAATCTACCAAAACAAACCTATGACCCAGATCACTGTAACCAGTTGAAAACAAGTGAACTTTAGAAGGAATTCATTTCAAAGTCAAAAGAAGGACAAACAGAGTTAAACCTACTTATGCAGCTCATTAAAATCCGGATCTTTCATTAGGAGATGGATGTGACAACCCTGTGCTTCTTAAAAGATTTAATATATTTGAATCAGATTCTTCTTTAGAGGACAGTGAAACCTTCCTCGCAGACTTCTGCTGCATAAACAACATAAACAAGCGAATGGCATCTGTTGCTGAGTTTGGAAGCAAAGGTTGAATCTTTCCTTTGGCTACGAGTTCTTGCTTCGGCCGTTCATTAAACACTAGGTGTTTGGAAATGTCCCGAAGGATTTACTGTTTGTGAGCAACGTGCAAATTCCTTTATATTTTCAGTTTGTTATGAGAAACATGGTTCAAGTATTTCAAAGGTAAAATGTAGGTTGAATGATAACCCAATCCATTTTCTGATTGGCTCTTGCTAAATTGTTACTTCTAACAGTTTTCAAGAAGAGCCGTACGACAGACAGGCAAGAAATTCCAAAAATGAAAAGATGAAACCCATTTCTGATGACCTCATTCAAGGGAAGGTCAACAATCTCAAACAATATTTCCATAGAAGCATTATGTTTCTTAAATAATGCCACACATTCAGGGGTTCATTTCAGTAGTTTGTTATCTGGACCTGTATAGTTTCTGAGCGTATATGGTGTGTATGAATGTACAGGCCTGCTTTTAATGCAGATGCGTTCGAGGTAACCCCCTTTTGTGTGGAGAAGGGGTGGAAGGTGGGGCAATGCAGCTTCAGACTGAGACGAATTGGGGTAGGATTGAACCTTATTAAGTACAAGAGCTAATAGGATAATTGATGTGGGTGTTACGCTACAGATTGCCTTCCCCTGAATGCTAAGTGTGGTGATGTCATCAGTGAACAAATACGAAAATGAAGAAAAGTTATTAAATGAGCAGATTTCTCCAAAACTTTCATTGTGTCTGTAGCTGTAGTCAGAAAAACTTATTTCAATTTAATTGAAATCTTTATGTTTAGAAATAAGAATTTGTATTTGTTATTTTAAAAGACATTTTTTTGTTTGTTTTATTGTTAAGGTTCAAGAGCATCTGTTTAATTTCTAGTGCGGAACTTTTCTTTGTGGTTATGTTTATAGAGGGATTATTTTTTCTGATGCGCCATGTTAAAAGGAATGCCATGTGAAAAGCTGACTGTGGATAGACAGACTTGAGTACAGAAGCTGAATAAAGAATTCTTCGTTTGTCAAGAACACATTCGATGATTGAAAAACCTCCCCTTAGGTTATAAGGCCAATGAGGTTCGTAAGTTTGATTCTTTATAGTTACGTTATAGTTAAAGACAATTCTTTATAATACGTTTGTCATTTATTTGTACACTAATTGTCATTTAAAGTATTGTTATTTACCTTGATTATGTAAGAAGATTGTTTTATTCTCTGTGAGAATTTATTTGTGTTTATTTGTACATATTATTTTAGTTCTCACGACGTGTTTGGTATGTCGGAGTGACGACGGATGTCCTAAGACGTGCTAATAAACGCCTGTGTGTGAAAAGAACGATTTTGGTCGTGATTCGACAGTGTCCTTATGAAAATAAAAATATAAACTGATCAAATAAAACATTGATATTTTAAAAGTGAAGGTAATTTGACATTACAATATAGAGATATAATCTCTATTTATTTGATCCTTAGGAGTTTATTAAACTTAAGAGTTTCCAAAGTGCTGCACAGAAGCAATCCTTACAAGAGATAAAATATGAGTTTAAAACAAGAAATTGTTTAAAATTAGTAAGACACACAAAAAAACACACATAGATAAAATACAGGACCACACACACAGTCGAGTTAAAATCCAAAGAATAAAAATAAGTAATAAGACTTCGTACATATTAGACTACATCTGATATTATGAAAAATAGCTCAACTTAGACATTGCTCACGCATAGATGCTGTCCCTTTAAGAGATTTCAGAATCACAAATATTCCTGAGAAAGTATCAGTGTTTGAACATCTATTTTACAAAGAAAATTCAGAATTGAACCAATCCTCAGAGGAAAAAGAGAGATCCCTGACTCACAGACTGAGGCGGATCCAATCAGAATGCAGGGATTGCTCAGTTAAATCTTCAGCCAAACAACTAGAGTGGCAAGCTGTGCGGTAATTTTCAATTCATGGTGTTTATGTGGTGATGCAAGTCTGGTAGTCTTCTGCAACTCTGAACCCCATGAAGAACTGGACCCTTGAGAATATTTCTTATTCGTTTTTCTTGACCAAAATTCGTTTTTTCATTTCAACACGTCTCTATAAAACCGCCAAAGCCAACTAATCAATACCAAGATTCATTATCGATGACTACCATTGTCAATTATTAAGAATATTGTTGATTAGTTGCTTCAGCATTATAATAATAATAATGTACAATACAAATCAGAATTTGCCATTTGAATAGTAAAAACAAGCTTTAGTGTGTTACAACTTGAGCTACAAATGTGCTTTTAGTCACTTAAGACGAAGAAAGAACATTGTGTCAAACCATGCATTTGTGGATCAGGGTCACATGTTGGTTTATTGTGTTAGCTTCAATCTCTTGGAAAAGAAAATCTGTGCAGAGCTCTATTTTGGCTTTCTGGAACCGGTTTACTGTAAACCATGCCAAGACTGTAAGGAGGAAAAGCTTTGGAATCTGGTATTCAGAGCAGATGGAAGGGACAGCATCTACTGTGCCCTTCTTTATTGCTGAAGTCACTGGATTTGGGCACAGACGGTGAACATTTGAGACTGTCACACTGTCAAGCTTTGAGACATTTCCACAGTAATATTTTGGTCTATTGCATGAAACAATTAAAAATACTCTATTTTTTTTGAAGCAGCAATGGACAATATTTATTGTTTTGATATCTGAAATGAAATGAAATAACCTTTATTTGTCACATACACGTTACATGCAGTGAAATAAGACCCCTCTGGCCACAGACAAGATGAGGACAGGCCAGTGTTGAGAGGTAGCATTTGAGAAAGAAACAGAGAAATGGGTATACATTGGGTAAGGCAGCACAGAAAGAGCCTTTTCGTGCTCTGAAGAGCAGGTGAAAAAAGCCATTGCAACCAAGCACATATAGACATAATACAGGAAAAAAAATTGCAGGAGGGGGTAGGGGCAAGAAAAGTGTTGGGACTGCTGCAGTCAACAGCCGATATTTTCCTGCTGCCATTTACGGCGCTGTACTCATGGCCCGTTCAGATTACAGCGGTTGGGAAAAGCTAGCGGAGGTGTTGAACTGCCTCCGCCGAGAGCAAGAGAGACGAAGAATTATCTCCCAAAATAACTCTAAATAGTGGTTAGTGATTATTTTGGAAGCCATTTTCTTTGAAACCACATGTTTCTATGCATGAAATGGATCCCATCCTAAAGCGACAAGTACAATTTTGTCCTCCAGTGAATAAAAATCTTAAACCTGAAAACTCAAGGTTGAAAGAGTAGTGATTTCTCAGATACAGAATCAAATGAAGTGGAAATTATGGTGGAATCCATTTGTATCCCATTTTAATGAAGAGCCTAAACACCACCTCAGGCTTAAATCTGCAAAGAACTGTAATGAATCCATTACATGGGCAGAAAAAAATGCTTTACAAGGAGCCAAGAGGCCTTCTGTCTTTTCATGCCTAAATGCTGAATGAAGGTGGGGGCAAGTTTTGATTTTTTTTCTGAAATATTGTATTGCTGATTTTTATCTTTAGTAATGGACCTGTGATTGTGCACATATGTTACAATTTCAAACTCAAAATCACATTCTATGAGGAAAACGTCATATTTTAACAAATTCTACCTGAATTGAATGCCTTTGATTTTACGAAGACCTTATGCCCTGGAGCATCTCTCCTGTGCGCGTTTATATGAAGATATGTTTTTTTTCTGGTCTAAACTAAATTTAATGCTAATTATTGTTTTGTAGAGATATTAGATTGTAACAGGAACATTTGTATTATCTGTGGCTCATTAGAGAGCACTCAGTGAATGTTCCACTGAAACCAAACACAGATGGCTTTAGAAATGGATGTGCTTACAAACAAATGGGCCGTGAACACTGTGGTCTCAGAGAAGCATAGAGGGTGCTTAATAACAAGCCACAAAACCTACTCAACAACTCTCATGAGTGATATTTGCACAATTATTAAGTCCAATTATATTCATTAAAACAGCCACTAGAAACGTGTTTGGGGTGCAAGGTATTCTGTACAGGTTGGGGTGTATCATCTGCAAGGAAGTTTGTGCATTTCAATATATAAATATATTGTATTTTAATAGAGATTTCTCCCATGCCCAGACTTCAGTTTCCATTTTAGTTTAAGGTCCACACAAACTCCAGTCCACAAGGTGGCGATAATGCAGAATTAAGTCTGTCTGCAAGTCCACAATCAAATCAATGAAAAACAGTGTAAGGGTTACCGGTAATCAAGACCACAATCATAAAAAAGAGAGGTGATGGCATAGATTTCATAGGTGGGAAGGTGCGAACAGCACATGGGAAACCGAGTCACTTACTACAACGGCAAAATTCGCATAAATTTAGAAAATACACTTAAACAATTGATGCACGCAACTGAGTAGGATAATTTTTTTATCGGATAAAAAAATGTGCAAACAGAAATGCATTTACACAATAAATCCCAATGAGATGCATTTTTCTGTCAGAACTGGGGCATTAATGGAAGAACCAACTGACTGATTTAATCGCAGAAAATCTGAAATGTTGTTTTGGTCGTTCTAAAATTGCGCTCCCACAGAGCAGACTGCGCAAACTGCATTTCATAATATACGCAAATAAGTTATTACATACAAAAAAAAGGGCCAGGATTTTGTTCTGGGATGGAAACGGTGCTTTATTCACAAATATTTCATGCAATATTCGAGATTTGCTCATTAATTTATTTCGAATGTTTGGATGGAAACTTGATTATTGCTTGCATGAAAGCTCAAATCAAGCTCATTTTACGTAAAGCGACTAAAATAGAAGTGTTTTGCCATCCCAGCTCAAACTAAAGAATAATAATAAAAACGATCACAGCAAATAAATGACGTTCCATTGAATATCAACACTTATTCACCTTGTGTTCTTCCTTTCTGAGAGTAAATGTTTGATCGGGTAGCTGTTTAGATTAACTTAATTAGCATTATGCTAGCCAATAATGATCACAGGGACATGCAGTGGATTGGTAAAGGCTTCTGGCTCGACTGTGCCATTACTGCAGGCGGAGAGGAACATAAAGTTCACTCACCGCTAATCAAGTGTCTTGATGCATTGGGTTGAAGCTGCATTATAATTAGCATAATTTGTCACAGTGCTGGCTAAATTGCTGTCTAAAGGTACCAAACCATACTCAATAGCACACTGTGTTCATTTCGGGTAAATCAGTCTGTTTTATTAGTGTTTTACAATTACCTTTGTAGGTTGTTGAGAGGAATGGGTTTTTAGATTCAAAAATGGATCCGCAAAAGGATATTCTGTCAAGTAATAATTTGCAAGCTGAAAAACAAATACGAATACATCATGTTTCCTCCCTCTCTTTTCAACAAATAGGTTTTCTCTCAAATTGGTTTTTGCACTTGACTGCATTTCCATAAATGTGTCTCCGGCACATAGTAAAATCCATGACGTTAAAGGGTGGCCAAACCGGGTGTTCTAAAACAGTTGCAAAAACGTCCAAGCATTTCCCAAGACAGGCAGAATATCTGTGGGCCCCAGAGTGGAAATATACATTCGAACGTTTAATCAGCTCACAATGAGACTCTGCCTTTGCTCGACCAGCCCACTCGAGGATTCCTGTGCAGCCAGCTGATCACATTTTCTCCAGGTTCACTCCAGGGCCAGGCGTCGGTACAATGAAGCATGGCATATGGTATTGTGTTTTTTGGGTAAATGATCCATGAAATAGCTGAGAGTGCAAAAAGAGGGATGTTTTTAAACCCAGGTTTAGGGCAGCTTTACACACCCGGAGGTGACCATCCATAAAAGAGTGTTTAATGCACAAAGACATGAAATATCTGGCACGGCATAATGATCGCTTTCAAATGAGGGTCATTTATCTGGAAGTCGAATGACACAAAATGGGCTTTTGAACACATTTGCAGCATGGGAGCATTGAGACTGATGCAGCTGTCTGACAGCAGAGAGCTTTGAACCATTAATACGACTAGCAGCACAGTCACTGCTAATCAGACTGGTATTTATTTCATAGCCAACAAATCAGGGGTTAAAAGAAAGTAATGTCTAAGTTTCTTCCCTGGGAGGAAACTAATTGCATACGCAAGGATTGCAACATTTCCGAGCCCACCCCACAGAAACCAAAACAAGGCACCAACAGCTGACGTAATATCGAAGATAATTCTAATTATGATATGTGTAAAAATACATACACAGTTCACTTGCTAACAACATAGACATTCAACAGATGTTCACAAATGTACACATTTGGGCAATCTCCAGACGTGATTGACAGCTGAAAATAAACACTTCTGAAATTTAAGAATGTGCACTCTTTTAAGAGTTGCCTTTGGGAATAGCTTTCATGTCTTAAATAAAAAAGTCCAATCTTAAAATGAAATTCCATTTTTATAAAGTCTGATTAAAGCTGCGATTATCAGCTGCCCTCAATCGCAGAGTTCATCCACTGGGTTAAAGCTGCTGAAAATAGATAAAACAAAAGTCCAAATCCTTTTTCTCTGTCCTCTAGAAGTCATCATCTCCATCAGACTTCGTTCATTCTTCATCAGAGTGAATCGGAACCATAGGTAGACTGCAGTTGAAACTGGGCATTAGAAAGGTGACTTAAGTGACCGTGGTCATAAAACTGGGTTCACCAAAATGGGAAAAATGCAAGATTGGAAAAATGTTGCCAGGTTCAGGCTAGTGCTGAACAGTTCTGAACACAGCTTCTGATGGCTACTTCCAGCAGGAATCTATTCAGACTGGTTTCAATGAGTTCACTGTACTCAAATGGTCTCCAGATCTCAATCCAGTAGAGCACCTTTGGGATGTGGTGGATTCTCTTTGTGGATGTGCAAATCTGACTAATTGTTTTCAGTTATTTACCAGTTACTTGTGATCCGAACGATATGAAACTAAAAAATACTATATTTGTTTCACACTTTGAGACCTTTGTGGTTCACATAATGTACACAATGCTTTGGCAGGTATTTATAAAACAGGTATTTGGTGGGGAAAACATCTTCCCAAAAACCATTGTGTTTGGGAAGTTGGTGCTATTCAGTATCTGTGCTGTTAAAAGGAAAACGGTTGTTCGGGGAAAAAGATCAAACCTGACGGCACTCATTGCTTGCATGAAGCGGATTTCATGTATTACATGCGACAAAAGCCCTATTCGGGGAGGGGACTAGTTTTACAAGAGGGTCATTTGTGTTTTTAACCCGTCCGAATCTCTCTCACGACCGATGTAAGAAGACCTACTGTTTTTCCGCAAACTCTGTCCTCATCTGAGAAATCTAATCCTGCCCAAATGTGGTTGCCTGAGATTGCGGAAAATATTTTCTTGCATGTTTTGGACTACGTCAACATGCCGTGCAATCTCTTTCTGGTAGTTTCTGATATTTTTAAACCTACAACGATGATTGAGGATGAAGCCTTCGACGACTTAAATATATATAAAAAAAATCAACAAGAAGAGACTGGCTACAATAAGATTAGTTTCAGGAAAAATTCTTTGATTTCAGCAGTCATTGCGTTAATATGACAAGATTTCTGGTTTGAAATATTAACCAAATAAAAGACTTTTATAAACATTGTGATTGATAATTAGGAAACCCAGCAAACCCCGAAAGCTTTCATTTGAATACGCAACATCTACGGAAACCACCATCTTTAAATAGACTCTTTAAATAGGGAGCATCAGACAAAGACAAGACCCAATTTGGCATAATCCAAGCCTCCGTTTGTTATTTAATGAGGGCCTTTGTCAGATCTTAGGGAACTAAGTTCCAGATCTGTTAAATATTTAGTTCTGTCCAATTTACAACCCGCAACTGATACAGAAGCAATAGAAACTCAGAGAGAAGAGCATCAGATGGTTTGAGGCTAGCAGCCAAATGAAACATGAACAAAGTTAAAGAGAAGATAGTCAGGAGATTGCTTTGAATCAAAAGGTTAGATGAGGTATATTTCCAGTACAGTGGAAAAGTTTTAGGCTAATGATCATAAATATCACACATAAGTTGATTCCAGTCATGGCCTGAAACAGGAACAGCTGGTAGGAGACTTAAAATTGGGTGAGAAACAGCCACGCTCTGCTTCAAAGGTGAGATAAGAATGTTTCTTGTTATTGCATGATTGAGCACAGCAACAAGACTCAAGCTAGTTATACTGAATCAACAAGGTCTCCCTCAGACAACGATTTCAAAGCAGACAGGGTTTCAAGATGTGAAGTTCAGGCTTTTTTGAACAATAAAAAAGAATTGGGCAACATTGAAGAATGTAAATGCAGTGGTTGACCAAGACAGATGGAGCTAATTTCCACCGGTGTATTCGACTCTGTACTGCCATTGCAGAGTTACCGTTAGAGTTAGCAGTTTAGCTAAAAGCGAAAGGTTTAAAGACCAGAAAAGGTCTATAATAAAGAAATACCAGTCAGTCTACAAAACAAGATTTAGCTGTAAAATCTAAGAAATTTGTGTGAGGTGTCAAAGTTGTCTGTTCTTCCTAATTTCGGTCAGGAGGGTATTACACATCATCTGTGCACCCACACAGCTCTTGATTTGCATTTCGATTTAGGAACCACTAACTAGTCACGGAATATAAAGTCACAGCAAAGCTAAACAGAAATACATGCAGGTGCTTTGCCCTTTGAAACCATAAAAGCACTTTAATTATACTTAAAGACACTGAAAGCCAGTGCATCGAGGCAAAACTTGGGGGAGACGCAATAACAGTTCCTTGACTCACTCACATTTTAAAAGGTGCTAAGGTTTTTTTTTTGACCAAACAGAAACAGGAACAAACTTCAGCAATCTGACATACAAATGCACATCTGAGATTACGTGGACGTTCGGATAAACTATATTTTTGCGAGACTGGTGAAAAACTAAAGGCTAACTGAACGAATGGGTTCAGGAGCAGGTCAGTTAATAAAAAAGAGGTCTTAACGGTGCAAAAGAAGTAAGGACAAAAAAGTTCAGTGAAGCTCTGAGGAATGTGACATTTTCCCTGTAATCTAGCCATTGATTTTTTTTATCCACACATCTGCAGGAACCTGTGCATCGGAAGTTTATTACGTTCTAAATGGATTTACTATGAATGTGGAAACAGCATGTCGCATGTGTCCAGTATTTTAGTTACTATATTCATTTTACAGTTATTACGTTATTAGTGAAGATACACTATTTATTGTTTTGCTTATGTTCGTTTTCTAAGCGCTTTGAATGTTTTCATGTCATCATTAGTGTCAGTTCTGATTTGAAGCAGTAGGTCCTATCATCAATTTTAGAGTATATAATGAACATGTAGATTCACTAGAAGCACTGTTCCATTCACTTGACTGGAGGATTGATTTCCTGCTAAATGAAACATGCATTTAGCTAGTAGCGTCTACAATGTTTAAGCTAAATAAAGCTGCGCTATCTGTTAAATCTCCCTAAACCTTGCTTGTCTTCTTACATGGGTTATGAGTAAATAGTTCAATGGCAAAAGTAAAAACGAAATAGAAATACACACATCCAAATTTAACCTAAAAAACCAACCAAAACAATCTTTTCTTGATAATATGTAAAATAATTTAACAGAACAGAAACTAGAGGAGAGCATTGAAGAATATGTATTGAAGCATGAAAAGTGCAGGTTGAACATAAGACACCCACATTTAATAGGATAAATGAGATGATATGGTGGACGACTGGTGATCGTAGATTGTTGGTTTGATCCGTAGAGTTCCACAGGAATTAAAGGTTGTTTTTACTGAGTGTAAAAAGTTTTAACTTAAGTTTTAAAAATTGAGAATGAACTGTTGTTATGTTTTATAACAAAAATCAAGTGTTGAGACAAAATAAAAAAAATAGAAATCCCTCAAAAAGCAAAGACAAGGTGAAAACAAAAACAAAACAAAAAACAATATACGCTGCTTTTTTGTGCCAGAACTTTGAAAAACACAGGCCATATCACAGGTATTGTATTTCCAAGGGTTATCCCTTCTTTTCACCACTTGATGTCACTGATGGCACCAGATTGGGGTCTGTAAAGAAAATGCCCCTTTCTCACTTTATACATTTATAGAACATTGTATATGAAACATTTGTTTCATCAAAGAACTAGAGTAGAGCCCACTTGAAGTATTTAGAGACCACTGACACACAGAGAAGTTCCAAGTGATGTTCACCAGTAACAAATGAACAGCCCACTTACACTGCAACAAAAGATTGCACTGTCTACACTGTGTTTACAGGCATGCAATTCTCCCCTCAACCTCATATATTTATTCATTCAAAGAGAAATTGATGTAGCAGTGGCAGGAGGGCTGCAAATGTATTTTTTATGAGCTGGAATTGAGGAAGATCTATTTACGCTGTGTTTTGCAGTCTAAGAAGTGCTCGGGGAGTCTGGTAGAAAGCATCAGCACGGAGCAGAACTGCTGATCTCTGGTTTAGCATTTCATTACATGTTTGGATAACAATTTTACAAGTCAATCTATCCGTCTTGGTACACCAGAAAACCACTAGATAGGAATGAAAGAAAACATTTGTTTTCACCATTTTATCTGATAAACTATTATACTGTACATGATTAGGGTTTGCACTGATTGCAGTGTGTTCTTTTGGTACAATAAAAAAAGATTAATTAAACAACAGACAAGGGTAGATTGATTTTACTCTTTAACAAAAGGATTCATGTGTTAAAGCAGCGAGAACAAAACAGTCATTTCCATTCTCTGCAGAAATCTGCAGTATGAACGCATTTCCTTAAGAAGGCTGTAACAGGGAAACACTTCTTATCATAAAAAAAGACATTACCATCGAGTGCGGCTGCATCTAAGCAATATCCCATCTCAGAAGCAATTACAAGAGCTCATTAAACTGGGCATGTTGCTTTGCTATAAAATGAACATATTCAATAATTTTATGATGATGTTTCAGTCACCAGATACATATTAAAGCAATTTTTTCCCTTTTAGATGCTTCTGGGTTCATTAGCAGACATATGTGAGCGGCTGCTAACATGATTTCCCTGCACCTACAGCTCTGATCCTTCAAAAGCCACAGACATTATTAAAACGACTACTTTGTGCTTTATATAAACATGACGCATGCAAACTGTGGTCATTAGGGGGGCTAAGCTGCACAGTCCTAACCAGGGTGTAGAGTATTCCGCATAGCTGAGAAAGCTAGCAAGTGGGTGGAAGCTTTGAAAGAGCGATAGATGCTGGTTTACTGTCTGCAGTGTTGCATCTCTTTCGCAGCTGTTTTAAGACGCAGTCCGATTCACTTTGAAGACCCCCTCCCTTGTTGCTTTCCATAGGCAATGAGAATGATTTTTCCAACACATTAGCAACTTGGTTAGCTGTTAATAACTTTATGTGATCTGACAGTCTCAAAAATAATGGTAAATAACATGAAAGTGGTCTCGGGCCACATTTTCCCCTAGTTTGTGAAATTTTGAATTTACCTTAAAACAAACTTTAGGTACTGTACCATTGCGATTACCAACATAGTTTAGTCAACATTAACAATTAGTTTCCCGTTTCACTTAGCATGTCATAAAGTAACCCACATGCATCAAAGAGTTTCAGAACTTCAGATATAGATATGTTTATAGAGTTGCTAGGGTAAACAATCTTGGGTAGGGTGTGAAGAGGACCGGGAAACCCTGTCCTCCTATTATTTCCAGGTAAACTAGGTAAACAGTCTGGTTGCTAGGAAGGGGTCAATCATGGTATAAAGCTCCATTTGGTCATTGTGAATGATAAACAAATCACAGTATGCCAGGGCTGATATAGATTCTAGGAAAGTTGTTAAGATAAATTACAAGAAAAGAAGTAGTTACCGAAGGACCAAAAAGCATCAGAAAGACAGGACTGTTTCCCCATCAATGCAAAGACATTTTCCTGGTTGGAAAACACAATGAAAACTGACAAAGTATTTACAAATTATACAAAAAAAAGATGCTTCATATGCTTCATATGCTCAAATATTGTGTTACTTCTGCACTATGTTTCCTCTTGTCACTATGAGTGAAATAAACAAACCACATCTATCAGATTTCATCAGAAATGTGAGATATAGATATGCTGATACTGTTGCTAGGTTAAACGATCTTAGGCAGGGTGCCTGGAAGGAGGGTTTTCCATTAATTTAAACTTCCCCTTGTCACTATAAGTGATATAAACCAAGCTCCATTTCACAATGATTTTCAGAAGCTCAAATACAGAACACCTGAAAGAGTTGCTAGGGTACACACTTTGGTTGATAGAGAGGGGTCAGTTATGGTGTACATAAACTAACCAGTGTGCATTTGATAAAAAAGAGATGGATTTTAATAAAGTTGTTTACCTTAAATAAACATTTTAATGATCTTTTCTTAACAGTACTGGAAAAACAGTGGCAAAAAATGTTAGGAGAAATAGATTTGATTGAAAACTGACAGATAATTTTAACAAATGTGCAACAAAAACACTAAAGATGCTTTGTTATTTTTTTAATATCAAGTATTTTGTTTTCAAAATTGTTCAGCTCTAAACAAAGCGGTTTCTTTTTATTAAGTGATTTTCTTTTAAAGTGATTTTTGTCTGCAGACTCTAACCATTAATTATTATAAACATTTTTTACAATTCAGTGCTTAAATTGTTTTTTTTTTCATATAATTAATAAAAAAAAAACATTAAGACTAACTTAGCATGGTTTAATTTTTCTTTTCTTTTCTTTCTTTTTTTATTTCCGTGATCCTTGTTAATTGTTGAATAATGTTAATGAAAATATTCAATTAAACGGATGATACTATTTTATTACAATGTATTTGGCAAACCTGCTCTTGTGGTACCCTTGTTCCCTCTCCTGTGTCTTGTTTCATCAGGACATTTCCAAATATAATGATGCAATACTTCATATAATAAGAACCATTTCATCGAAAACGGTCACGAAAAGTACATTTTTTTTTACATCCACTTCACAGACCATCAAACCTCAAACAGAACACAGAGGTTCGGAAAATAAAATATTTCATTGCACAAAAATAATCAGTGGTGACTGATAAAGTACATAAGTACTGAAAACGCTTGATGCCGTCTGTGTATTGATCCACACTGAAGCTTCCCACAGTCAGCCTGAGGATGGGCCTGAAATGAGAAAGACTTAGACACTCGGTCAGATCCAGTGCCAAGTGTTGCCAGCCTTGTCCTGTGCCAGGCCCGGAATACTAATTGGCCTTTTTTGCTGCTAATAGAAAGAGGGAATGTCTGGGCACTGGGATCACTGATTAGTTTGACTCAGGGGCTTCACGCTTTGTCTCATGTTGTTTCAACATACACTTTGCTCTTTGTGAAGATCACAAGACGCACGATGAATGATTAACAACAGCAGACCACTGACTGAAAGAAAATGTTGTATTTAATAACATCAATGGAAATATTGTGAAACTTTGAGTTAAGCTGTCCCTTTAGGGCTTCTCTGATCTGATGTAATAGGCACACAATACTAAACGTTTAGTCACATTTAAGCAAACATAATCTCTGGAATGGCAAATTAACAAAGAAGCGTTCAGCATGTTTTGTTATTAAACACCTTTTGTCATGAGTGTAATTAGGCAAGCTGAATATGAATATCCGTAAATTAAATCCCATGTCTTGGCATTTTTTTATTTGTGTTTTACTTGTAAAATCTCTAAATGTAAACACCACTCTGTGCTTGCTGTGTCAAAGGTGTTCTCGCCAGGTGATGCTAAATCATTATTAAGAGATTTATGATGCTCCTAATCCTTAGAAGTCTCCTCGTGAGCACAGCGTCTGTTTTGAATTAAGTTTTTGAATCGATATATGTTGAGTTTAAATATATTGTTTCAAAAAGGTTATTAGTTTAATATTTTTGGTTTTAAACTAACATTTCAAGAGTTAGGTCATTCAAATTAAAATGTGAGAAGAAATGAGCGATCGTCTTTTAATTTCACTTTACAAACCCCACATCAGTGCCATCTAGTGGTGAAAAGAACGGATAACCCTTGGGATACAATAGCTGTGATATGGCTCGTGTTTTTCAAAGTTCTGTCACAAAAAAAGCAGAATGGAACAAAATACAGCAGTGAACAGTTTATAAGATTTAGGAAAGCTTTGCTTGTTTTGTTTTATACAATTTTCCCATTGTTTTGACCTTGTCTTTTTCTGTTTGGGGGGATCATCATGTCTCAACACTTTATTGTTTTTTAAAATATAAAAACTGTTCATTTAAACTTTCTCTCAATTCATTTTTTCCTCTATATTATTAGCAAAAAAAAGTACAATTTTAGGATTGTTGTGGAATCATTGTGTATTGTTTTAAAGATAATTTATTAGAGAAAATTTTAAAGTAGTAAACAATGCTCAGAAAGGCCTCGAACTTCTAAGGGTTCAGCAAATATGAATGAAAAGTAATTTGAGATTGGAGTGAAACCAACCAAGCCCTCTGTATGTCTGCTCTTCTAAAGCAGAGAAATTGATCTACTATATGGTTGTCAGGGTAAAAACGTTTTGTTGCATGGTACAGGTGATGTCATAAAAAGGTCCCTTGTCACTATGAGTGATATAACTAACCCACATGTATCAAAGAATTTCAGAAGTTGATATATAGATATGCTGATATCGTTGATAGCATAGACGATCTTGGTTGGTGGAAGTCTCTAATGTAATTTAAACTTCCCCTTGTTACTATGAGTGATACAAACCAAGCCCCACCTCCCCATGATTTCCATAACCTGAAATACAGATCAGATGAAACAGTTGCTAGGGTAAACCGTCTGGTTGTTAGGGAGTGGTCAATTATGGCTTAAAGCTCCATTTGGTCACAGGGAATGATAAATTAACTACGTTTTTCGTTGATGTATTTAAAGGTTCAGGTGAACAACAAGCTAATAGCAGGGAGTGAACAGAAATATAGCAATTGTCAGCCCAAATGCTAAAAACAAGAATGATTCTCCATCAAGACCTATCTTGAGCAGCTCTGTGGCATACAACATGAAAACTGCATGTTCTCAAGTAGGGTCTATATTGACTCTTTTATTTCGCATTTAAAATCTGAATCTTCTTTACTGGTGCGTATCTCTCAGGGGACCCAAACCATTTTTTGATCACCACCTTTTTTATGTATCAAGAATAACATTATAAAACGGAAACACAATTTGCAGAAGCATGCGGCGCCAACCCTACCAGTGAATTTAGATCTAAATGAATCACTTCACAGTGAGGGAAGAAGAGGAAGACTGGGAAGAAGAAGAAGAGAAGGAAGATGGTATTGTGGAGGCGGCTTCATCTCTGTGGGGTCTCTGCTGTAATTAATGATGTGCTGATATATTTATTTAGGCCTCATTAGAATCCGACCCCTGAGGTTCACATCCTGTCTGAGAAAGCCTCCCACTGGAGAGGGTTCAGTTTGTTTGGGCAACAGAATAACAGACACATTAAACATAGCCATCGAACTCTGTGTGCGGAGGATGATTGTTCAGAACATTCATAGTTTTAACAAACTGTTTGCTTTTGCTTTTATCATTATATTATTTTAACTACAGTACAAGCCTAGAAAAGAGTCTGCTTTAAAAATTACTTAAAAGTTCTGCAAATGGAGAACTTCTGTGACTATTTAAGAGCTAGCAATAAATAAAAATACAGAAAGATAGCTAAAAGGTACTACGTAATATTTTGACACTAGTGACCAAGAAAATCATTGTGCTGGAGTCACTGACTGGTGCAGTAGAAGCTATATAATTGTGAAAGCATTATGGCGAATAGAAACTAGAGAAATGCTAGCTGGGATTTTTTTTTATCTCTATAAAATACTAAAATAAAAAATGCTTGAGATATGATAAACCAGTTTCAATCCTGCTTACGGAATTTGAATGTATAAAAAGTTTTTTATTGAATTTAGATTTTTCAGTTATACATGTATTTAACTTTTCAATTTCTTGATAATATTTGTATCACTAAAGAGCTATACTTTTGCTATCTGCCGTGATTGGTAACCATAGTAACAAATACTTTGGTTGAGAAACAGCCGGCAACTTTAATCGTTTCCAGATTCACTGAACTGGATTGTTTTTGCATTTTTATAGACAGATACCATCATTTATTATAGAAAACCTGATTTATGGAGCACAGCTGTTGGCCTCTCTAAAGTTGGACTGAGAGACACAAGATTTTGTCAGCAGTATCGGGTAACTGCATTTTGTGATATCTGGAGCTCAAGAGCAGAGATCGATCCTTTAAGACAGTCTCTTAACTTGTCAGATGCCTCTTTAAATTGAAGCATCCCGGTAAAGGTTTGTAAGACAAACATTGACAAAAGCAATTTTTGCCTAAAATTGGTGGTTCTTGTATAAATAATTAAAATATAACACAATTCAGGAGAACCTGCTTGAACACAGAATCATTCTGGATAATTATGTATTTGTGACAACTACCACTTTCTTCATTTCAGTCATATATAACAGCCCAGCCCTATGTTAAAGTTGGCAGGTGCCCATGGCATAAACAGGGTAAGTAATGGTCAGCTGTTTTAACCCTAGGAAGACCGTAGCCTTTGTGAGCATTTTTCACTGTTTTACAATTTGCGCTAATAAATGACCTTTAAAACAGTTGTCTGTGGCAATGCTTGATATTATTTTAACAACTTCTTTTAACTATTTTTTTATTATATTACACAATAATTTCACAACCATGAAAATGTATTCCGAGTAGTAAATTATATATTTTTATACAAACAGTTTTTAAGATCTATAACAAAAGTCAAAAGACAAAAAAAAAATCTAGAAATCCCCTAAAACAATCAAAGACATGGTCATAAAATATGAAGATAAACAGGCAAAACTTTCCTAATCCTTACACGCTGTTCCAAGCACTTTTAGCACCAGTGTGCTTTTTAAAACACAAGCCATATCACAGGTCTTGTAGTTCCAAGGGTTTCCCTTCTCATCACCTCTAGATGGCACAAATTTGCAATCTGTAAAATGAAACTGAAAAATGATTGCACATTTTCTTTCATTTTAAGTTTAGTTACCTTGCACATGCTCATTTAAAACAAAAAACATCAAAGCTAATCGAAGCTAAACCTTTTAAAAACCTCTAAAACTTATATATGAAATCAAAATTAAACAATAAGTGGGTTGCATCATTACTACTTAATATAAAAACAGATACTGTGATTGGCACATGCACCGGTGCATGCAGACTTCTAATGGTCAATGCATTTAGCCTAGGCTTCGTGTCCAGCGATTCTTTGCATTAAAACAGCCAAAGCCATATGTTGATTATCCCTTAAATAACCCACCCTCTAAATCCTATAGGTTCAGAAATCAGCAAGGTATCACCCAATTGTCAGTACACTTAAATCGAAGTACATTCATTGAAAACATTGAAAAATTACTAATGCATTTTCCGTGTTTCATCACAGAAAGCTCAGAGGCACATATTCCAAATGCCTGTGCAACAAATCAGAGTTAACTGGTAATCAAGAGCTCATTGTGTTTCATTTCACTAAACAGATTGTCCCTAATCAATGATATGATGAAGAGATGAACACAGGCTCTCATGCTTCAGCCGATTGAGAAGGTGGAGAGTAGTCACGTCTTAATCTCGCTCATTTCTCAGAGGAAGCACCTTGACTGGTGAGAGGACACAGAAGCCATGTGAAGATCTGAGAACACCACTGTGCCTGATCACATTAATCGTGCTAATGCTGAAAGCGCTAACAGTAGCAGAGCTGCGACAACATTTTCAAAGTATCATATGCCTCTGATGAGAGAATCCTCGGAATCGGAGCCAAGACTGCCACTAAATGATAGTCTATCTTTGATAAGATTTATATGAAATTTTGCTCTTGGCTTATTAAAAGGGAAAATGTTATGTCTTTTTTTAAGCCTTTCAGAATAAATGCTGGCCTCTTTCAGATTAACACTGTGCCTTTTAGAAACGGTTTTTAAAATGATTTCTTATTTTATTTCGGTCTTCTCAAAACCACACATAAACATATATTACGTTTGATTTGTCTTATTGTAAGTAGTAAGTTTTTATGTTCATGCTATGTGCTTGCCCAGCACCATGTTTTTTTTTGCCTTAGTTCATGAATTTGAAGAGAAAATAAATAAATAAAAATACTGTTGTTAAAAACAATTTTGTGCAACTATTTTACAATTATGATGTTTCTGTATCTAGAAAAATGTTGTGGGCACTATCCTAAAATAAGAGTTGTTTTGATGCATATCAAATGAATATACTCCAAAAATGTACCTCAGTAGGTGATAATGTAAAACATTTCTCAGGTGGATTTGATTCTATTGCAGATCAAAAAGGGTAAAATGTATGTTTTTAAAACATCTCTTGAATGTACTCGTAATAATATAACATTTATCCAAATATATGCTCTTCCCCAACCCCTCATAAAATATTTCAAATTAAAATTTTTCCTCTAACTTGCAAATGGCGGGAGCAGATTTCTCTCTTTTTTTAATAATTTAGGCAAAAGGTGGAATATGGGATTTTAAAAAACTTTTCATCCTTTTATTTTAGTTTTTTAGTTTGCACTAAAGCACACCACACTTTATAGACTCCAACTGTTGTGTTGCACTTTATTGTATGTTTGTGGTTTGTATAGTACTTTGTTGTTTGCACTGACGGCTCCTTTGTACCAAAAGGAAATCCTTGTGTGCACACACACACACACGGCAATAAAGCTGCTTCTGCTTCTGATTCTGATTCTATTTTAGATTATATCTATCTGAAGGAATCCCTGGGATGCAAAGGAATGCTGGGATGTGTGTGTGTGCGTGTGTGCGTGCGTGTGTGCGCATGTGTGCGTGTGCGCATGTGTGTGTGTGTGTTGTGGGGAAATGCATTAGCACTGACAATGCTATTCTACAATGAAAAAAAAAAACGTTTTATTTCCTGAATATTATGTGAACATAAATGTATAGCTATGTCTAGAAGTGTTGTTTGTTGTCTCCTGCTGTGGAAGTAAATAAAACTATTATCTTTGACAAGCTATTATCTTAAACTATTATCTTTACTATAATCTGACTATTATATTTAATAATTTTGGTTGTGTTGGAATTTTTCGCCAACTATATTCAACCTTTCACCCAGGTTGGCTCTAAAATTCCTATTCATTCCCTCAAAACTTTTTCCTGATCTCTTTCTTTCTCCCCCGAGTGTCCTCATCCCATCCAACTCTATCTGTTGTTTCTCATAAGGGAAAATGTTCCGTCTTTGACCCATTTTAAGGAAGGTTTTTACAGTCATTCTCCGCTAAGTTTCAATCAGAGCCTGAAGGGGATTAAGGAATGACCATCCATGAAAAGACCACTTAGGACAAGTATTACTTTTAAATCAGCGTTGAAATTGTAATTGACGAGAGCATACTGCTACTCTCGATGGAATGGAATCTGGTTCAGCCAGAGAACAAAATAACCAGTGCTTCATTCACCAAGGACTTTAAGAAAGAAAGAAAGAAAAAAAACACATATTCCTGTTAAATTCGCAGACTAGACTGTCGAAATCTTGATCTCCATTTAATTAAACCTGAAATCTGACTTAAATGAGTTGTATGAATTCTCATTTGAGTCCTAATGAAAACATGTCTGAAGCTCTAATGGATCAGTGAACCATCAGTGTTAACCTAAATGAAGCAAAATAGAGAATCATGCAGGCAATCCTAAAGTCCTGATTGAGACATTAAATATTAAAACATATATTTGATAAGGTGACAGAGAGTGCCAGTGGTTTCAGGTAGGAATTAAACTACAGTGATTGAATTGAACATCATGATGATACTACTACTGCTATAAAAAAATCTACTTTAATAAGTTTTCACTGCTTTTTTCACATTGTATCTCTCGGGAGCAAAGGATGATGCTTAAATAAGTATTCACAATTATTGAACAGCCCTGCACAGCTCTGATTGATGGATGCCAGGTCTTTGTTGTTTCCGCCAATGGAAAGATATGGCTTTAAATAATACAAAACACTCAGAAGGAACTTTTCATCGAGAGCATCTTGCATTTCATATTTAAAAAAATCACAGATGAAAAATCATCATCAAATTATAACCTTTTAATGGAAAATATTGTTTTTTGAATACATCATCCTCTTGGCATCATAAGGTTATTTTGCCAAAATTGAGTTAATCTCATATTCTGATTCCTTGAGAACTTGCTATAGTGATTTTGATCTTTTCCAAAGTTATATTAACAAATAGACTCTAATGGTAGAACTCTTACTTTGTGTTATAAGGTTCTATCTGAAGAGCCAATCAGCATCCAGATGCAGACATCACTGTTAGAGTGACTGAGAAATGCAAGAGAAATAACATTGTGAATATATCTTGCGAAGTATTTATGAAACATCAAAAGCTATTCTTTAATTGATGCGTTCATCAAGGACAGTTGTGAAATTCCAAAATTATCGTTTGTCATCATAGTTTGAGGTTTGTATTTGGTACAGAGCCCCCAAAGGGGCATGCATTCGCTTGCAAAGAGTGAGCAAATGTGAAATATAAAAATTGAAGGGTGTGCGCGCCCTGATTACACCTCCCAAAACATGTTATATTAAACAATCTTTAATTTTGTGACTGTAGAAGTAGCAACAGATTAACTCCTAAAGGTTAACTCTCTTTTAAAACATCTGAATTCAATTTGACAGATTTTGGTAGGGTTTCTCCACTTTCCTCTGGTGGGATTGTGAGGGTCAAACATGACCTGTATATTCCCCTCAACACCCTGAACATTCAGAATAAAGAAGCGAAGATTATCTTTACTCTCACCATCCAAGGATCAATGGTGAGATATTGCAACTACAGCAGCAGAACAGGAAATTGTAAAATCTGCCGTGCATCACAAGAAAAGATGTGACAAACAGATACGCTTGATCAGAAATATCGATTTCAACCTGGGCGCTATCTAGAGTTAAAAGAAGACTTCTAATCTAGATGTTGGCTCTAACACAGAAGGATAGTGATACGATGGTGACTTCTGCTGATGGCATCGGAATCTGTTCAAATGTAACCCCAATCTCACACACTGTAAACACATGCTCAAACAAACAAAAAAAAGCAAGATGAAAGTGTTTCTGGCTGCCTGCATCTGTTCTCCCCTGGTGCCTGAGTGCAGCGATGCTGGAAACGATAACTCCGTTACTCCTGTGTGTTCGCTGAGTCTCCATATGCTGGTCGGGATCTAGCGCAGACGTTCACTACACACTATCAGCCTGTGGAATCTGTTTAACGCTTCAGGTGGATTATCAGAGATATATGGTTGTCCTTGAGGGGAAACAAGCAAAAGCTGCTCACAGTAAAGTCTGTTGGTAAAAAAATAAAACTATTCACATAAAACAAATAACTTGATGTTCTAGAAGATCATAATCAAACTAGATAGCTAAAGTTTGCACACTATTTTATTAAATGTGCGTCTTGCGACTATGAGTGATGTAAACTTTACCCCATGATTTTCCTGAGCTGAGCTATGGAATGTTTGCTAGAGAGAAATCAATGATGTCATAAAAACATGATATATTCCAAATCCTATGTTTCTAGCATTTTCTGAACCTGAGATACAGATCTGCTGATTTGGTTGCTAAGGAAAAAAATGAGTTGCTATGGAAAATGTGTTGTTCCTCATGTCAACATGAATAAAATAAGCCAACTCCCATGTTTCTATCATTTACCAAAGATGAGATAAAATGTTGGTTGCTAGGAAAAACTGTGTGGTTGCTATGGAGCAGCCAGTGACATAACTTTCTCAATGTCACTGTGAGTAACATAAAGTTGAGATTTCAGAAATTATTTTCAGAAAAGTATGATTTATAATGTTTATAAACCATTTTTATATTTATTTTGTTGCATTTCCCCATTTATTAAGGTTATCAATGGTACATCTTTAACCCTTTCTAGAGAGGGGTCAAACACTTTTGCACAGTACTTGGTATGTTCTTGTACAGGCTGGAAATCTCCTCATGTGTGGTAAATTTGGAGTTTCTTTGAAGTTTGAGTTACAGCTTTCCAAAGTTTGATCCTATTGTTAAGTAAAAGAAATTAAATGTTAATTTCCAGAATTCCTTGAGTGTTACCAGTTTGGAAAGAAATAGCAACCTGACTCAGACCAGTTTGTCTATCAGTTTGGTGGCCGTACTTCAAAGAGTCTAGGAGGAGATGCATTTAAGTCGGTTTGACAACCCATTTTTATGAAATCACCTCCTGTCACTGACATTGCTTCTAACTCAGCTATTTTAGGAAATAGTTTTCTAAATAACCAACTTTTCCAAATCTGGCTATTTTTGTTCAAGGCTGATTTCTTTAGCTTCACAGCAGCATAAACCACCAAAATCTCTTCTCTCCAGCTTGTGCAGTTGTCTGTAAAGCAAACACTGTTGGTTGATATTTTCACTCAAGCACTTTCCTCAGGTCAGGGATTGGTTAACCCGTCGTTCCATGGGCTTTAAGCCTGTCATTTCCTCTGTTGGGGGGGGGGGAATCAAACCACCCCATGGCCTTTGAGCTCATGTTGACAACTGCGGACTCTCCGAGTGCCAGGGAGCTCATGAATATTGCATATGTTGCATCGGTGGCGACAGTGACACAGAAGATCTGACATTTCTGAAACAAGCCTCTTGCTGTGTCTCCTCTAGGTGGGAGTCGTTTTTTATTTATGTTTTTAAGACACTTGGATTGACTGGGTTGGTGCAGGAAAGCGTCTGAAGTGAACGTCATTCTGATGTACATGTTTAATCTTTCAAAAAGCTAAAATAGATACAGTAAGGAGAAGTGTTGGAGCCCCTGTTGATTGTGATTGCTCACAAGCAAAGTATGCTCTCCTTGTAACAAAGACACCAATCGACAGAACAAACTGATTAATGGAATGAATGAATATTGAGAAACCATCTTGAATATTACTTGACTTTACTTATAGCTTCTTTTCTAATTATGAGTTAGGAATAAAAGCTCTGTATTTGGATTATTCCAGTTTTCAGAGTAGTCTCGTGAAAGATCTATTCACACTGCACGACAGTCTGGGGCAGCATTCATTCATTCGTATTACACTCGTATGGGTACAAATAAATGTACTATCTTTCATTTTCCGCACTTTTCGATCACAAAATTATGAATAAAATTAGTCCATCTATGAACTGATTACAATAATGTTAGTATATTGATGGCTGAAAACAAACAAAAAAAAACTTAAAAAAAAAAAGCACAGAAACAAAATGTTTGCTCATCACATAAATGTTCATTTATTTAAGTGACAAATGAATCATAGTCAATTAAAATGAATCAAGAGCTTGAAATACTGTGGCTTAGATAGAAAACGCAAAGATTGTATGTCGGAACCTCTTCTAATTGTGTAAATGTACATTAAAAACAGCTATTTTACCAAGAAACTAGCAGCAAACAACTTGAATTTAGTGTAATAATAACATTTAAAGCTATAAGTCTCTCATTCTACCTATTTCATATTTTGCATTGATGCATGAGATGCCGACATTTACTTTTCCTAGTATTTTAATATTACTTTTAGTTGAATAAAATGCACTTTATGAGAAACCTTGTGATCCTTGTGAATCAGGACTTTTGATTTAATTAAATTTTGCAATTATTTTATATTGAAGTGTAAGGATTAAATCTAAGCAACATTGCAAGCATTTGCTCTATAATTTGGAGCACTTTTTGTTTCACACACAAAAATGATATTAAGAACAATCTACATTTCAATTTAAATTCAAGAAAAAAAAATCTAGATTTAGTCTTTGTTCAAGCATTACGACCCATGAACAAACCGGTTGGTTTCAAACGTAATGTTAGACATGGGATGGAACTATGGCCCCAGGGATTATGACGCCTACCCGACACATTTACACTGTACAACCGCTTGCCACGAGCCTGAAGCTATGGAAGATCTTCTAAGTTCAAGGCCACCAAGGTTGTGTTTGTTCAAGGTGGAAGAGAATACGCTTCAATAATTGACCTCACCTCACCTTTAACTTCTCTCAAAGCAGGAAATTAATCTTGCAACCTTTGAATCAACACCAAGACTCACATCTGACCATCAACGAAGCATATGCAAAATGATCCCTGGCACAACAAAAGAACTTAGAACCACTAACACTGGTGTTTCTTCTCAGAATGCTCTGAAAGATAAGTCCACTGATGGTTTACTCATGAAGCACTTCCTTCTGCAGAAATTATTCCTTTCTCTAAAAGCCTTTTTTCTTTACTTAAACTTTTTTTTTTTAAAGAATGCTGCTCAGAAGAAAAGCAGCAATGAAAAAGAGTAGCCATTTTAACAGCTCAGCGGGAGGAGAAAATGGGACCACTGCACAAAAAAGCACTCCACCACTGTTAATGAGAAAGGAGCACACACACACACACACACACACGCACGCACGCATACAAGCGCTCCATGGCACACACTCCCTCTAGTGAGCATACAGTATACACTAATAACTCCAGACGAGCCTCTGAAAATACTCACAGTATGGCAACACATGCATGATTGTCATTATTATTTAGACCAGGGGTGCGGCAAGCTTTTTAAACGTTCAGAGGCTCCATGTTATACATTTTAATGGTTCATTTTAGCTTTTTATGGTGGATTTAAAATCTTCAGAAGCATCACATTGCATGAGAGTGTGAGCCGGACATGAAACCGTGTTTCTGTGTGTGTGTCCTTGTGCGTGTTCTTGTTATTTGCACACCGATGAGCCACAAGAGCTCCAAAGGTCATCTTTTGGCTCATTGGCGTGTACATAACAAAGAGGCACGTAGACTGCACAGACACGCAAATGCCCTGATAGAACAGAAGAGCACCGATCCGGCCTCCTGGGCTGCTGTGCCAGTCACGCACACATGATCTGAACTCTCCCGATCTGAAGAGACTGGAGAGAAGCTGAGTTCCTCTCCAGCTCACGCACATGCTCACTCTCGCTCCCACGGAGAAAGGTCTAAGCCCCTTCTCAGACGATTCTTTGCAAAATCCACGAGGGTCTGGGTTTAGTTGCTTCCCAGACGAGGTGAGACTCCAGTGTTTCCGTCACGCATGTTAAGAGCCTCAAACTGTTCTGCACATCGTTTTTACTTTTGGAATAAAACTCAAAAAGCTACTTAAAATAAAACATAATGACGAGTAGATATTCTTTAAGTTCAAATGCGTCATTTGTTTATACTGAACTCATGCTTTGTACACGAAAAACACAAAGTAAAAATGAACTTAAGTTTCCTGTAAATTCAAATGCAGAGCGTTGAGTTTTGGCTAATGAGAGGTTTTATACAATTTCAGCAAGAAAATCAGGAGATTATGCACAATGAAAGATTTATAAAGCCACTTATTTGCATACAGGCACACTTTCATTGTATGCTAATCAGATGGGCCATCAAGGTATTCTTATTAAAATATAATGCATTTCAGCTCTCGCCCTGCCTCACTGAGAGCATGAACTGCAAATATTAATTGACCTTTCTTCTTCGTAATAAATAATAAATGGCCATGCATTTAAAAAGGGATATTCGACCAGAAATGCACATCATTAAATGAACCCTCGTGCATTAATTTGTAATAATGAATCAGTTTCATCTTTGCTTTGGCAGGATAAATATAATAGCAAAACTTCAAATATTAAATGCTTTTAACCTAACTAATGGTAGACTCAATGTGCAATTATATCTGGCCCATGAGATCATCTAGCATTATTATTATTAATATTAATATTTCTGGCTTATAAAAGCCAACATATTGTTATTCGTCTTTCGCTTAGGACAAAAAAAAAAAACTGTTCTGACTCAGGTTGATATAACTTTTCAGACTGGTACCACAAGAGGGATTGTTGATAGATAAAATATATTATTTATTTATTTATTATATATTATATCTTTGTTATTTTTTTCACTTTGTTGAGTTTTATTGAAAGTTTAGTGTTTTAAAGTATTTCTACACAACATACCACACAGTGATTTTACAATTTTGACTGGAGTTATTTTAAAGAGAGCAAAATCTTTTTTAAAAATTATATTTTGAAAACATAATAAATATTTAAAATACTTTTAATGGTTTTTTTATCCATTATTACATAAAACACAATTTGTATTATTTTATTCATGACATTTGCAGCATAATATTTTTAATCATAATCAGAGTTTTTACCAGAAACAATTTAATATTTGACTTTCTACATAGAGTATTGTTATTTCTGGATTTCAACTGGACTAATCGACATGAGGTCTAAAACTAAATTATCATCTTTACACTTTTAATTCTGTTTAAAAATGTAGGAATTGTGTAGGAACACGATTAAAGCTATGTAGGAACATCCAAATCATGTGGAATAGATCTAATAGAAACAGAATAAAAGTAAAATCAAACGTTTCACTATTCTTTTCTTTACAGGTTTATCTTCTTAGGACCATGACCAGAAATGTCCTTGAGAGTTTTGACACACCGGTCTTAAAACAGGCCTCGTAATACAAGTTTGTTATAAGCAATGATATATTGTTTAAATAAAACATTTCTATTTAAAACAACACTTTTTACAAAGTAGTTGTGAGGACCAAGGGGTTCAATCCCCAACACTAAGATGATCATCGATCAGCATGCCTACAATCCATGGCTTGAATGCAGATCTCCAAACCATCAAGCATACTCTTCTGGCACATCCTGACATTTATCGTTTCTCTATTCTCTTTTAGATGTTCAGATCAAAGCCTTAGAGCTTTAAACTCAGAAGCAAGGGTACAATTCAGCAGCCCCTGGGTAAATGCTAATTTTTGTTAAGGTTGGTGTATATCACATAGTATCTTGGCTTTAAGTGATAAAGGTTTTACATTGTCGAAGGGAAAGGTTAGAATTTTAATTTTTTTCGTTCTCATCAAAGGGCCAATTCATCTGCTGTAGCAATCTTTATCAGAACAACGTAACACCCGTAAAACAAGAAATGTAATCAGTGATTAAAGAAGTAAATACAAAAAAAAAAAAAAGTCTGGCAAGATGGTTCTTACATCTAACGTAAACCAACCCCCATTTCTTTAACATTTTCCTGAGCCCAGTTGCTATGGTTAGCAGTCCGGTTGCTATGGAGGGGTCAGTGACATAATATAATATTTCCAATATCAATGTGAATGAAATAAACCAACCTTTATGTCTCTATTATTTTCCAAAGCTGATAGAGAGATATGGCAAATTGGTTGCTATGGTAAACAGTTGGTTTCTACGGGGTGGTCTGTGATGTCATAAAAGGTGTTTCTTATAACCAAACCTCCATTTCTCTGTGATGTTTTATCTTGAATAAATTTCCAGTGCCCTTTCCCAATTATTCTCAAATGAATGGACAAATGCCTGAAGGAATAGGACTATGATAGTTTGGGGAAATTTGGGAAAGGATTTGTTTTAAGACTTGACAAATTAAAGTTTCTGAGAGTGATAGATATTTTTCAACTTTGTATTTGTCCAATTTTTTGATGCTTTCCAGTGTATTTTTGAATGACATTCAATAAAAGCATCTGATTCTTTTAAGACACTCTTTAACTGTTTTCAATTTGGCAGATGAGGAGCTCAGATCGTCATAGCAACAAACATGGTGAACAAACATATCCCGATTGAGTGTCTGTGATAAACGTGCTGAAGAATGAAGCACACAGACTAGTCTCCAAATAGACTCCATCACCGCTAACCTTGGCCTTTGGAGAGCCTCAGGATACAAAAGTTGTTGTTTTTTTTCTTGACATAAAACTCAAAATCTTAGTTTGGGTAGTCTTTCGATCATTTACTAATGTGTCTCTTCTTTATTGCCTGTGGGTGTTAATTAGATTTTGATAACTTGGCTTTTTTTATTTTGGCTTGTACATGCTTTCACTTTAAAATCAGATTTTAAATGGTTACAAATTGTAAGTATAATGTTTAAGTTGTATCTTCTGTGTATTGTTAGCTTATGGGTTTTTGTGTGTGCGCGTGTGTGTGTAGTTCATTTTTTTCTTTGTTCCTGAGGCATTGCTTTGTAATATTTTCCAATTATGCACACAAACATATCCAGTTAATTTTTTTTTTCCTAACCATCATACTTTTGTATTTCTAGTTAAGTCTGACCGGAATCAAATCCAGTCCAGAATGAATCACTGCAAAAATATACCTATGCAACTTTACAAATGTTACATTTAGATTGCGTCAACAATCAATTCACATCAATAAAATTGATCCACAATAGAATCTGAAAAAAAATCTCATTGTTGAAGTATAACATGTTTGATGTCTAATTTTAAACACAAAACGTGCCATTGCTGTTAAATCACCCCTAGCTCTTCTGCAAAGGGAAGGCATGCTAAGTGTTACAAATACAGTGTAACATGACAGTGCACATAATTGTCAGCAGGAAAAC
The DNA here is from genome assembly GCA_007224835.1 of Danionella cerebrum. NCBI lineage: Eukaryota > Metazoa > Chordata > Actinopteri > Cypriniformes > Danionidae > Danionella > Danionella cerebrum. The sequence continues at coordinate 11,666 of SRMA01026080.1, read as the reverse complement.
TCATTTAAAGTAGTCATGAACTTGAGTAATTAGAGAGAAAGTATTTAAATCTTTTTTTTTTCAATTTGCACTGATGGATGTTATTATGGATACTCTACGCTCCCTATGCAAAGGTTGCTCCCTATGCATTCACCCTTTCAGTCACATCAGAACATAGATTAATGTAAATATTCTTTATTTTACAATGGATTCAGAGATAGCTGTTTGTAAGAGTGTGCAATAGGAGCGTGGTTGACCTAAGAATGAGAGAGAGTAACAGGGTTGCATGCCTTTGTGTGCTTCTGAAAGAGAGACCATTAAGCAAACTCAAAGTCTTTTTGGCTTCAAACACTACTGGGAAATGGAGTTACTTATTAATTAGATATTATTTACAGAAATCTGCACTAAAATGAAGGAGAAAAAAAGATGTGTTCTTTCAAACACTGGCTTGCTCCTTTTCAACCTCTCCTATTTTTCTGAATAGGCTCTGATTGTAGTATGTGGTATGTTTATCAAGTTCTCCCCATTAAATTAGGAAAAGTCAGTCAATCTGAAGCATAAATAAACATACAAACACATACATTTACCAAAGTTAAACACTAAATGCAGTCAAAGTAACACCAAGGATAAAGGAAGGGTTAATAAATTGGTTGCTGTGGTAAATATTCTGGTTGCTGTGATCAAAAACCATGGGCGCCAATGGGACATCACACATCTGTTAACACGAATGGAAGCAGTATCATACATTTAGAGCAAGATGAACGACCAATCAAAGCTGCTCTTTTGATGACGTGAGCAGGATGTAAAAGCGATGCTCATTCAACATTTTTATAGTGACTTTGCACAGGGAACAGGAAAGAAATAGCGCGTCACATTTTTGTGAAACAGCTCCCTGTGATCAGCCACCAACAGAATAATCTGCTCGAAATCTAGGATTTTCTCTCTGTGTTCTTTGAATTCTTCTCTGTCGTCGTCGTCGTCTTCTTCTTTTTCTACAACCCAAATGAAGAGAAGCCATCCAGATATTCGTGCAAATCTCAATTCGGATCAATGCATAGAGGACTTTATATGTCAAAAAATCCTTAATTCCCACTGGCCCCAGCGGTTAATCACTCTAGCAGTAAAACTAATGGATCTCCTGGTGATATAATTATGCAGAAGGCCATTTTTGCCCAATGTGAGCTGCAAATGGCAATAACAGTCGGTAAACTTAATATCAGTGTGCCAAGTCACATATGTATAGAATTATTTGAACCTGCAACTTATTTAATGTGTATTTTCTCTATTTCTGAATACAGACTCTAAAAGTTCATATGAGATTGGAAGCTTTCAAGGTTCACACGGACAGTCTGAGACATAATAAGGGCTGAAGGCAATTTCCTCCTTGTCTTATTGAACTCCCCAAGATGGGCAATAAGCACATATGGCGAGCATTGACTCACTGCTTTATTATTTATAGTTGATTAGGATCCAGCCAGACATTGTGTCAGTGAGGGGCTGTTTATTGAGAGAAAAACAAATTGCTTTCAAGGACCTGATTTACTTTTACATATGCTCGCAGTGAAATAGTTCATGGTTTGATAATAAAGCAACAGCGGCAAGAGCTAAAACAGGAGAAATGCAGCAACTTATTCGACAAAATCTGGATAAACAGCTTCTTTGAGCATGCACAAAATATCGAATGCTACTTCCTGAATAAATTAAAGCTGACCTCACTGATGAGCATTGCCTAGAAGACTTTTTCAGGCCTCTTTTAGATAAGAACCTGCTAGTTTTGACCTATTAAATCATCTACAAAACACACAAACGCAATAAGATAACAACAAACATGTTCTCATCACTTGGTTAAGCTTCCTTATCCATGAAAACATTGGTTTTAATATTATCATCAGAATTTTTTACCATATGGACCAGTCCCAGTTTACACCATATAAATGTAACAGTTTTTTTTCTTGATTTATAATTTTTTACATATAGGCAGACGACACAGCCAGGATTAAAAGTTTCCGTTAGATCATATATGAGCGTGTGAAATGTGTGTTCCAGTAGCTACATTTAATAAATGAAAGATATTCAACTAAAATCCCAAAAGATATCTAGCAATAAATGTCATAAAGGAACGGATTGTTTCCCGAAAAGCTCAAAAAAGGCTTTTTGCAGCACAGAAGCTGAACAGAGCAATTTCCAGTGCTCTCCTCATTAAACAAAAGAGGTTTTACATAGTTACACTAAACGTTGAGGCTAAACAAGTAACCAAAAAGTGACAGTCATAAACACAAGTGTGTACACCACGTTCATGGTAAAGCTAGAAGACAGAAGAAAATTAATTAGTTAAAATCGAATTCTAGTTTCCAATATCTACAGAGCCCAGTGTTGCCATGGTGATCCCAGCACTCTTTTGATCCATTTCTAGAATCTTTACCAAACGCATTTCACAAAGAGCGCACTGAGCTCTTCCTTTAGACCCCGACATGACTGAAGACACAGATAAGTGCGTCTGTGAAGCCCGGCGTGAGATTCTGCTCCGCTGAACTCTTAAACTCGGCCTGTTTCCTCTGGCGTCTGCAGACACCAGAGCCCACCCACAGGCGCACTTTTACTTAACAAGACCTTTTAAAAACATACCCGCATTCACTCTTTGCACTATTTCAATTCTTACGAAATGCTTTCACAATCAAAAAAAGTTACATTTCTGTGGATGTTCTACAGAACATCGATCTTTCCACATTCCGAAAACATTGATTGAAGATTGCTTGGTGATTTGTGTTACAAAATGGAATAGTTACCAGACTCAGGGTGCAAACTATAAAGTGGGTTTTGGGGGAACCCACTTTTACACACCCTTGAGGGAGCTGCGGTACTGCCTCAAAAGCAGAGAACCACAGAGGCTAAATGTCCATACTCATATACTTGCTCCACCCAAGCATCGAAGTTTTACATAACAATAACTGTGTTTTGAATAATACAATTGTATATAAGAAGTGTTAAAAATGTATGTACCATTGAAGACCACAGGGGTAGGGGGATTTTTTCTGTCGGCCCTGAAATCTGTGAAGCGGACAAACGACGTCCTGCTGTAATCCATGTTGCAATGTGATGTTTTACTTCTTATTGTCAAAAGTTCTTTTTTGCCATGGTTGGTAGTTCTGCGATGCTATCTGCTAATTGTTTTATCTGAATTGCATGTGCGCAGTCTCACGTGATCGGCAGAGTGAAGCCCATCCACAAGTTATTTCCGGCAAATGTAATCTTATGCGAAAGCTGAACTTTAAAATAATTTCCTTAGAAATTATGTCGTTTCAATGGTTTTCAAAAGTTATCTATACTTTTGGTTTAAGTTTATTTGAAATTACTGTTGTGACCATGTTGTGAGAAAAAATTAGAGAAGTCTTTCTCAAATTCATGTTTAAAATGACAAAATAAGTTGTAAATACAAGGCTGTAGTGAGTGGGGCGTGTACAAGCCAGACTCAAGGCGGAGCTCTGAAACCTCAAGGTTCAGTCCAGCTCGGAAATTGCCTCACATTAGACCAATGGCAGTATGGGGGTGTCATGTCGTGCATAATTTTTTAATTTATTTTTAGTCTATGGCGCTGACCAACTAGCTTTTTTTTATTCTATGAATAAGAGAACACTTATCAATGCAATTTGCACCACAGCACCCCCACATCCTGGTGGTCATGAAGAGTAATAGCACATATAATTCACATGAATAAGGTTACATTTACATTTATGTATTTAGCAGATGCTTTTATCCAAAGCGACTTACATTGGGAGTAAACATCAGTTACACTACCCAGTCAAGGATGAATTGGATGTTTTTACACTTTAGAATTCACAATGATCAAATAATACAACATAATAACACATAAATTTATCATATTTTAAGACCCTTATAATTTCAAAAATCACCTTTTCGGTATATAGCATGCACCCTGGCCATACCCCTGTGCCATTATCGAGAACTAAAAATGGTTTAAAGAAGAAGAAGGAATAAATACTACTGTCAAACACAAATTATTTGCAGTCTATTACGAATATTAAAACAATTAATTTTTTTTTTAGTTTAAACCTAAAAATATATAAATTTAACCCAAAAACAATCTTGTTTTGAGGAAGTTTTTCCGCAAAGAGGACAGAACACGGTAATTACACTTCTCCAAATCTTGGGTAGGAACATTGAAATGGATCATTGGAGGCTATTCCAGCATGACAATGACACAAAGCACACAGCCATGGCAGCAAAAGTGTGCTTAAAAAAAGAAATAAAGTAAGAGTTTGGAGTGGGCTAGCTTGTTTGTTGACCTCTGCTTCTAAATTATTAATGATTTGTAAAAAATCTGCAAAGATATGAGGGAAAAACCTCTTGTGTGTACCAACTACAGAAAGATCTGACCTCTGTGTGTACCAACGAGGGTAATGCCACCCAGTTTTGAGCCATATTTTTTGAAGGGAGAACATTTATTTCACTTATAAATGTGCAGGTTATTTCAAAGCTTTTTTTCAAAAGGAATTTTTGTTATTCAGTTTCTCGCTACCATTAAATTTATGTACTGATCGTTTCCTTCTCAATTCTTTCCTTATTGAAATCCCAATAGACTTGGACATTTTTGCAGTATTATTCAACTTTGTCTTGTTTGACCACATCCAGGAATATTCCTTATTTTACAATATCATACTGTATACGAAAATTACACGTTATATCCCTTTGCACAGCAGCTTTTTTATTATCTGTCTAAGTGCACAAATCATTTTTTATCAAATCCAGCAAACATCACATCATGCAAATGATGCACATGATCTTTTTTTAAAAGTGGGGAAATCCAACACTCGACTAGCGCAGTCTCTGAGGCCAGTAGAAAATAAGAGAAGCCAGAGAGAAAAGTGCCGGAAAGCCGTCCTAATGTTAATGTAACAAATTTAGATTTGAGCCAGTGAAGATGCGCTGGGAGATTGGTTTTAATTAGACTGCTGTGGATAGACTGCTGGTCCCGGGGAGCAATCTGTCAGCTTTAGTCTACATCACCAGAAGCTAACTGCAAATGAACATGGAACACACTTATGAAGACACCAAGCGCACAAGAGTGTGTGTTAAGTTTCTAGAGTAGACTCTGAGTGTGTCAGTGGTCTTTAGTCATGACTTATTCATCCATTTTCATCCCCTGATTCAAATGTCTCTGATCGAGAGACACTTCGAGGGTTGAAACTCTGATTTGAAGCCCTGAAGTGACCAAAACAGAACTCACTTGATCTCCCCATAGAACTCTGCCTGCTGACGATGGTCTATTGCTTCCTAATCTATTTTCATGATCAAAATTAGATCCTTTCTAACTGGTTATTGAAGCTTTATCGGACCTGCAGCTTCAGACTCATTTGTTTGTCAACTTTTATCAAATTCATTATTTTGAGAGGTTTTAGGCATTTAGAGTTAAATCGGGTTTATTTTGGCTTTCATATCTCGAAGCAAGTTTTACATGTAAAACGCCTAATCCGTTCAACGGCTCTCAGAAACAACAGTATAAGTTGATAAAAAAATGGAAAACCAGAGAAAAATCAAGTAACGTTTCTTCCACTTTGCGGAAACTCCATTTTGGCTCTTTTCCATAGCTCTGGGCCTGAATAACATGACCAAATATGGCAACACTCCCCGTGCGTAAAAGCAGTCCTCTCCACGCTCTGTGTCCTGTGATTCGTCAGGGATCCTGTTCGTCTCAAAAGGGTGAATATCTTAGGGTTCTACAGATTCGAAGCTTTTTAACGAGGTATAGAGCTCCCGGTTTGGACAGACGGTCGAGGGGTGGGCACACGGGGAAGTTTCAAGGTTGGAAGCGGTATAAATAGGAGCTTACGCATACCGCACGGAGACAGCGTAAAGGGGCTTCCACCCCCCTTTTACAGCGTTTCTTTGGGAGTTTTTTTTGCAAGAAAAGAAGACCATGAACGTAGCGGAAGCTTTGGACAAGATTTTTTCCATATTTCAATTAAAAAAAAAAAATTCTAATTGTGCCAAACTGTGCCAAAATGGATTCTGCCTGAACTTTGTTCAATCAAAACCAGTACAGAATATTAGTTTCTTGTAGTATGGAGGACACCAAACTTGCTACAGATGTACTTCACATGTAGTGGTTTCAATTGATTGTGTTTATTTGCTTGTTTTTTTTTTTAAGCGGAGTTCATTTTTTGGCCAATTCAACATCGTTTACTCTTACCCAGTGTTCTTGACTGTCAAATTAACTCATCCACACCACCCCCCAAGAACCCATCTTCATTTTGATACGAAGATTTGCAGTTTAGACCTTATAAAAGCTGTGAAATGCCTTATAAAGTGAAGGTATAGGATTTTCTGAAACTAGGCCTTAGGGCTTAAGAGGTTAAATCTACACATTGTTAATGTAATAAATGGTAATAAAACACACGCAAAATACGTAATATGTACCCAAAGGTGAAACCTTACCTTGAGGGCGAAGCGATGTTGTTAGCGGAGGAGGTGGAACAGGTAGTGGAAGACATTACAGCACTACGTATGAAAGTTAACTTTCTCAAGATATTTCACGAAATACTAACACCAACACGGTTTCAAGCACAAGCGCAGACAGTACCGAGCATACTGCAGAGAGACCTTCTGAGAACGCGTTACAGGGTTTCTCTAAAGTTAAAGCACAGAAAAGCACTTTCCACGTTATAAACGTTATTTCTTTTACGACACCTTGACTCTAACATTTGTTATAGTACATTATTGGTAATCTATACATGATGTTTCCCTCAATTTAAAACTGATTTAAAATGTTTTAAAACATATCAGCCCCTTTTTGCACTTTTTGCAATGGGAGAATGGAGCGCCAGGACCTGGAAGCGCAGCCCGACGGCAAACTAAACAGAACTGCTTGTGGTTGTTTGTATCTCAATTTTTTTTTCACATCTCGAAGCAAAAAAAAATTCCCGCAAGACCTTCCTATCTCGAACATTTCGTAACTCAAAGCAGTCGTATCTCGGGTACCACTGTATTGGCATAATAAAAGGAATTAAACATAGATAGAGGCCACAGGATTTTACATGACTGACAAGGTACACAAACCAAGTCATTCGTGCTAAGAGAGATACCACCAAGGGGCCACCAAAACAGAGCGTGTGCTGTACCCTGATTTATGGCTGAATGTTGAGTAATGTAAAAGTAGAAAGATATTTGACTGAATTGTAGTGAAGTTAAAGTTACAAGTCTCCCCAAATGGTTCAGTAAAATACAGATGCTTGAAAAGGCTACTTAAGTACAGTAACAAATTTTACTTACTTCGTTAGTGCCCACGATTTTTCAAAAAAATTGCATATAAGTGAAAACTGAAAATCCCTGTAAAGACTACTCCAAATTAACAGGTGCTGTTTTTAAAATGAGTATTCAGCATTAACTTTGAAAAAAAACACATGCGCGCCTCTGTTCGGTGATCAAATAGGAAACATAATCCTGTACATGCTGCATAGCAGAGTAAACAGCAATGCAGTCCTCGTTTCGTCCACCATTACACCAATGTCTGCAAACAAAGTAGTGACGACAGGCACAGGGCGTTAGGACCCTGCTCCTTTCCATTTCCACCAATGACACCGAGCCAGAAGTGCTTTTAAAACGACACACATTCATTCAAACATTGGCAGTAACATGAAAAGATTCTGACAAGTCAGAAAATGAGAAGTGGAAATTAACAGACAGAAATACAACAAGAGCCAATGAGGAAACGGAAGAACGAGACAGAGAATGAGAGAAGTGGGGACTAAAAGAGAGGACGACAGAATGACCGAGAAAGGAAATGAGCAGAGGAAAAAGACAATACGAGAACTATAGACAATGACAGAGAGGAAGAACGAGTGCAGAGCAGCCCATGGGGGAAAGTTAGTGTTTAACAGTAGAGAGCTGAAAGGGAAGCTGATCTGACACTGTGTTATATGAGTGTAATTAACACAGAGGGACAGACGCTAAACTGTAGATGTGTGCTCTGTGCTTCCGCTGTCAAGCATCTGAATCCAGCCCATTGATTTCATCTCAAGTGGGGTTTTCCACCCTTGCAAAGCCGCGTTACCCCAAGAAAAGATAATGGCTACACTTCTCCAGTGATTTCCCATGAATCTCATTTTTGTATTTGTGACAAATACACCTGAAACGCTGATTCTGTATGGAATTTCCACTCAGTGCTGAATATTTTGAAGATTGCAAAAAGAGCAGAAGACATTAAAATCTGAAATGGATAGACTCAGCATAGACTCAGAGCTGAGGTGTAAAATATTGAGAACAGTAAAGGCTGACTAGAGATAAATCCATTTTAGTAAATGAAATATGAGGTGTAAAACTAAATGAATGTTGTAAATGTTCTTCTGGGATGACTAAAGTTTATCTCCAGCTATCTACCTACCCCAAAACTAAACAGCTTACTGGTATTTATCAGTAGAAGTCGGTGAGGACTGGCTCTCCACAAGCAGCAGTGAAGCCAAATCCCCTGCCTGTCTACACAGAGACATCATCTGCCGAAAACAGAGCCGGAAAACAAATGTGTAAACGCTAATTGACGGTTGAGGGCATTCCACATTGCGATTGCTCAATTATTTATGACATCCCATAGCCTGCTTTGATAATTAGCATTCGGGCTAAATAAACAAAGTGCTTTACAATGCGTCAGCAGCACTTAATCAAGTTCAGGAGTGAGAACGGTGCCTCGAGACCTTTTCTGGAATGAAAAGTTATTGAGGCTGAGTTTCAGTCTTTTGTGTACAACATATGTGGGTCTATTGGTGTTATACACAGTAAAATGATAAGAGTTCATTTAACTCTACTCAGAGTTTATTATATATAGTTAAAGCCACTCTGTGTTACAACTCATTTTAAAGGGGAGGAGAGTGTAGGTGAGAGTTTAAAAAAAAAACTTACAACATAGAGTTCCAACACCTGTCAACAAAACACCAAACCCAATCGAATCAGTAAAAAAGTTACAATTTTATTATTAGAAAACAGACAAACATTTAACGTAGAGAGAAAGTGGCTTAGGTGGAGAAAGGCCAAAATAACAAACAAAACCCCCTACAAAAATAAACCAACCCCCTAAATTCCCTAAAGGACAATTAATATAAAACACAACACAACTTCCCTAACTTCCTAACAAAAAGAATTTAACAGAACATTAACGAAGGTGTGTTGCTGACGGAGCTGGAACCCGGAGCTCTGCACCAACCGCGGTGTCAACCAGACTGAGCTCTCTGATCGAAGAAACTCTGCCTCTTTTGAACCCGTGCCACTCGGTCCTGCACCAATCAGTATTGATGCACTCAAATATGGAGGGAAGTTCCAGGTGTCCGCAATTGCACACCTACTGAAGGTAACATAACCAAATATACTCAAAACAAGTTAAATCAAAATTAAAGTGACCCAAGGCACATAACATCTGAGATTATCTGTTTTCTTTTGTTTTCTGAATCTGCACAGCAAAAGGCAAATAAAAATAAACTATTCAGAGAGGGACCAAATGCACTCCGAACTCCGAGTAAAAATGAGACCAATTACGTATTTTTGATCATTAGATGAGCATTTAGGGTTAGCACGCCTATAAAAACATAATACACAAACAAAAGGAACACTTCTGAACATTAAAAAGTAAAAAAAAAAAATTACTAAATAAACTCATTTAAATTACTCTTCCTTAGAGTCGGTTTATTTTTATATAGAGTGGAACCAAATACACTCTGAGTAGAGTTAATTGAACTCTTAGGATTTTACTGTGTTCCAATTTACCTGAAGAAATGTAGTGGTATATTCACTAAACCACCAGCCCTCCCTGTTTTTGACTGGTGAGAGGAAACTCCGGCCCATATGGGTTACATTTGGACTTGGTTACATTTGGACTGACAACTTTAATCATCAATTTGAATAGAGCAATCAACTGTGATTCGCCGATATATATCACACGCCCAGAAGTCTGTTTGATCAACTTGTCAAACAACCAATAACATTTCGTTTCATGTAGCGTGGGAAGATCACCACATGCAAATCCATTCGGCTAACCGGCAAAAACATCTCTTTTTGACTCCAATAAATGCCTCAAGCAAAACTCCTGGACGTCTTTCAAAGAGCCGTGAACTTCACACACTTTGGTGAATACAATGTTTAGTTGTTCTTTATAATCGCTCATTTTCAGAACATTGGATGGATCTTTTGCATACGACTGCACTTTGCTTCCTGGGCGGAACAAAAACAAGTACGACGATCGCTTCTCCCAAAAATCTGGTAAAGGTAAACCAATCAGATCAGCGACTTCAAGATTCTCAAAGTGTTGATTGTTCCAAACACATCGGAAATTCTACCAACTGACATTTTGAGGATTGCATTTTTCTTTTTGGACCTTGGACTGAATAGAAATTTGTTAAGTGGACCTTTAAAGTTTATATTTAGCAGTGTCAATCCAACACTTAAACACCGCTCAGATCATATATGGTCCCAATCTATCAGGTGTAAAAAGTACACTGATTGAAGTGTTGAATTTAGAGTGATCAATTGTTAAACAACACCTGGGGCATAGGGTGTTACACTTCTCCATCACCAGATGAATGTCCTCGAGGCAGAAGCTGGTGCACTTTTACTTACGGTAATTAAAAGCCATATAATTTACACCCATAATCTACACTGGGAGAGTGTCCTTTTTTACATTTTCTTTACATTTTACACTGTGTACCCATGCTCTAGGAGATATTCTATCTATATTTTAGATAGTTAGCAAACATGAAATAACAAAAGTGAATTGATGCATTCATTGAAATTATTATTGTATTGTAGTGAAATTAAATTATTATTATTATAATTATTGAGCATTCTTGAAAATTATAGGTTGAAAAGAAATATATTCAAAACTGATTGTTGCAATTTTATATCTGAGCAATTTCAGGCAATTTATATCTGAGAGCAGTCAAGATTTACACTGTAGCAGCTGAACGATTCCCTGAAATCAAACAGCAGGACACCATCACCAGACTTCCAAATTACTGTTTTAAAACTGCCATTTAGTGCCTAATAAAGTCAAAATCTGGACCAATCATCTCAAGGTCTTCGAGCATACAATGCTTCAGAAATTCAGAGCTTCCTTGAACCTCGTAATGGCAGTCATTTATAGACTCTAGTCATAACTGTAGTTTTCTGTAAAATAAAAGTCCCCATAAGTGCAACATTTCCATAAATGTCACCAGACATTTCAACCCAAATGCTTCAGAAACTTTTTTTTTATTTCAGTTTTTCAGGAGATTCAAAGAATACAAAGTTGTGTTGTTATTAAATTGGTCATAATTCAATATAAAAATAGGTGTTTGATTTTTTTTTTTTTTTTTTTTGTGACATTATTTTAAATCCTGACCGTCCACTCCTTGCTGGAGTCAATAGGTAACCATAGGCAATGAAGGAGGGTTGAAACACCCACTCTTCATCTTCTACAAGAGTTTAAACGCTACAATTTTACTGTAATGTAACACAAATATGCATATGAAAAAAAAATCAGCCAATCGCATGCCAGTAACTCAATTCATTTAGAAATGTAGACCAGAATGGAAAACAAAGGTGATTTAAGCAACTTTGTATGAGCCAGAGTATTTCAGAAACTGTTCACAATCATATCTAGGAAAAAAAAAGAACACAATATATTTCTTGAACATGACAATGAGCTCACT
>SRMA01026079.1:88010-155656 GCA_007224835.1 Danionella cerebrum | reverse complement strand
AAAAAAAACAAACAAACCTGAGCATAGTTTGATCTGTCTGATCCTCCAGCTCATCAGTAGGGAGTCCAAGCACTAGAAGCGAAAATAAATGACAGAGCATCACTCAGACAAACTCTTTTTGATGAGTATGGTTTAATCCATTTCAAGAGAAAACAAACACGAGATACTCCACCAGACGAGGAAATGCCATCAGCAGCATGTTTCTTCCTCCTCAGAGACAAACAGATATTAGTTATGGAACAAACAGCAAGAGAACAAACTGATCAGAAGCAGAGATGTGGAGAACAGAATTAGTCAGAAACCAGACATCCATCAAACTCCAGATCAACCTAAAACCCAGATCTACAGCAGGCGCCTGACTAACCCTCTAGAACCTCATCTAATGTAAAACCTGATCTTTCAGCGAACTCCCATTTGTTGATCTGAAAATGTGGAAGTCAAAGTTTCATGACATGATTCAGATGTTTCTCCACATCCCAAAACAAAAACTTTTTCTGAAAAAAAAATATAACAAACCTGAGCACAGTTTTATTTGTCTGATACTCCAGCTCATTCGTAGGGAGTCCAAGCACTAGAGGAGAAATTAATGGGTCAATGACAGTATCATTCAGACAAACTCTTTTGGTGATTATTTTCTCTTGAAATGGATTAAACCATACTAACAACTGGTACTCCAGCAGACGAGGAAATGCCATCCACAGCATGTTTCTTCATCAGATGAGTTCCTCAGAGACAAACACAGATATTAGTTCTGGTACAAACAGCAAGAGAACAAACTGATCAGAAGCAGAGATGTGGAGAACTAAAGTCTAAAACCCGACATCCAATCAGACCCCAGACCAACCTAAACCCCCTAACCTCCAGCTAATGATCTACAGCAGGCGCCTGACGTGATCCTCATCTGATCTAGAACCTGATCTTCAGCAAACACCCCATGTGTTGATTTGAAAATCTGACCAAGAAAGTTTAGGTTTCAAATGTTTCTCCACATCCCAAAAACAAGAACTGGACAAAAACAAACAAACCTGAGCATCGTTTGATCTGTCGGATCCTCCAGCTCATCAGTAGGGAGTCCAAGCACTAGAAGCGAAAATAAATTACAGTATCACTCAGACATACTCTTTCTTTTGGTGTTTGTATGGTTTAGTCCATTTCAAGAGAAAATAAACACCAGGTACTCCAGCAGACGAGGAAATGCCATCCACAGCATGTTTCTTCATCAGATGAGTTCCTCAGAGACAAACACAGATATTAGTTATGGAACAAACAGCAAGAGAACAAACTGATCAGAAGCAGAGATGTGGAGAACAGAATATGTCAGAAACCAGACATCCATCAAACTCCAGATCAACCTAAAACCCAGATCTACAGCAGGCGCCTGACTAACCCTCTAGAACCTCATCTAATGTAAAACCTGATCTTTCAGCGAACTCCCATTTGTTTATCTGAAAATGTGGAAGTCAAAGTTTCATGACATGATTCAGATGTTTCTCCACATCCCAAAACAAGAACTGGGGGGGGGGGGACAAACAAACCTGAGCTTAGTTTGATCTGTCTGATCCTCCAGCTCATCAGTAGAGAGTCCAAGCACTAGAAGCGAAAATAAATGATGAGTATAACTCAAACTCTTTCTTTTGGTTATTTCCTCTTGAAATGGATTAAACCATACAAACACCAGGTACTCCAGCAGACAAGGAAATGCCATCAGCAGCATGTTTCTTCTTCTTCAGATGAGTTCCTCAGAGACAAACACAGATATTAGTTCTGGTACAAACAGCAAGAGAACAAACTGATCAGAAGCAGAGATGTGGAGAACTAAAGTCTAAAACCCGACATCCAATCAGACCCCAGACCAACCTAAACCCCCTAACCTCCAGCTAATGATCTACAGCAGGCGCCTGACTTGAACCTCATCTGATCTAGAACCTGATCTTCAGCATACACCCCATGTGTTGATCTGAAAATCTGATCAAGAAAGTTTAGGTTTCAAATGTTTCTCCACATCCCAAAAACAAGAACTGGACAAAAACAAACAAACCTGAGCATTGTTTGATCTGTCGGATCCTCCAGCTCATCAGTAGGGAGTCCAAGCACTAGAAGCGAAAATAAATTACAGAATCACTCAGACATACTCTTTCTTTTGGTGTTTGTATGGTTTAGTCCATTTCAAGAGAAAATAAACACCAGGTACTCCAGCAGACGAGGAAATGCCATCAGCAGCATGTTTCTTCTTCATCAGATGAGCTCCTCAGAGACAAACACAGATATTAGTTCTGGTACAAACAGCAAGAGAACAAACTGATCAGGAGCAGAGATGTGGAGAACTAAAGTCAGAAACCCAACATCCAATCAGACCCCAGACCAACCTAAACCCCCTAACCTCCAGCTAATGATCTAGAGCAGATGCCTGTCTAGAACCTGATCTAATTACAATCCTTCTGCATATCCCCATGTGTTGATCTGAAAACCAGAGTGAGTAAGGTTTCAAATAGTTCTCCACATCCCAAACAAAAGCATCTGAACAGATGACCTGAGCGGTGTGTGTGATCTCTCCATTCCTCCAGCTCATCAGTAGATTCTTCACATCCAAGGAGACAACACAAATCAATGAAACATTCTCAGACAAATTCACTCTTGTGGTGGAGATCCTCACAGATGATATGAATCAATAAATAAAAATAAATATATAAATAAAACTGAGCTCTTCTAGAAAGAAACTAACCTTCAGTTCTCTGGAGAACATTGATAGTAAGTCAAGTCAGGTTCCTTCACTCTCCAGTTAAATCCCTCCACCTGGCCTGCAAGAACAGAGCAGAATCATCATGAAAAGGTTGACTGGAACAGCATGAAAAGAGATGGAGAACTCATGGTCCTCCAGCAGTAGAGGAGCTGAAGGAAAGTCTTCACCATGTTTCTTCAGATGGGCTCCTCCGAGAGACAAACACAGATATCAGTTCTGGACCAAACAGCAGGAGAACAAGCAGATCCTCAGCAGAGATGTGGAGAATGGAAAAGCCAGAAACCAGGCATCTATCACACTCCAGATCAACCTACACCCTCTAACCTCCATCTAGTGATCTAGATCAGGCGCCTGACTTCAAACCTCTAAGCTCATCTGATCCTTCTCCTCTAAGCTCATCTGATCCTTCTCCTAACCCTGACCCCCATGTGTTGATCTGAAAACTGAAAGACTCAAGGTTTCAGACGCTTCTCCACATACAAGCAAGAGAAATATCTCCAGTCCTCCAACTCATCAGCAGATGCACCAAACGCTAGAAGAGACATGAATGCTCACGGTCTCACTCAGACAAACTCACTTATCAGGTAGAGGTCTACTCACAGATCTGGATCCAGTCACCTGCAACAAAAATAAATGAGATGCTGCTCTCAGAGTGAAGCTCACGCTCAGCCGAAGTCTCTTTTTGAGGAAATTCAATGCTTCTCTGGAATCAGTTTGAACTCCTCTTCAGATTAGACACCTCCTTCTGGCCTGCAAGAGGACAGCACCATGAGAAGGAAACAGCAATCTGGAATTTCAGCAGATTAGAGCAAGAAAATACAATCTCAAACAACCTTCATCAGTCTCAACTCAGCTGCTCTGTAATCAGTTATTCCTGGATCAGTCTAGAAGATATTAAACTAATGCCAAGAAACATAACATCACATTAAACACAAGAACTCAGCTTTAAACTCTTAAACCATGCAAGTTTTAACCTGTTTTATACAAACACAAAAGAGTCAATGCAACTATTTAAGTCTTACAAACACAATTATTAAACACAGCAGGAGCAGTAAGGTCCACCTCAAGCAAAGCATCACAATCTCACCTGAACACCAGCGCTGATGACCTGAGCTGATGATCTGCAGCTTTTAACTGCTCCGGGCGAACCATCAAACAACCAGAGAGGGGGACACAGACTCCCCGAGCAGCTCCTCAATGCTGCTAAACCGCTGAACATACATTTATTTAATGTCTAGTCGAGAGTAACTCATTCACATATCTTTATTTGAGCCAATGTTTGTACTTTTACAGGTTTGATCACATCAAAAGATCTTTCAAAGCACCAGAATCCCTCCCACCTGCCCCCAGATGGTTTCTCCCACTCAGAGGCATTTGCTCATTAGTGACGGGAAGCTCCTCAGCAGGTGATGTCCATCTGATTCATCTTCTGGAACTGAGGTCTCATCTCCACATCTCTGCTGCCGTCAGATGTTTGATTTGTGCAGGGCCGCTGCTGCCCAAGCGGAAATCAACTAGTTATCTCCCAACTAAAATCTCCCGTAAATTCTGTACTGCTGCAAATCTGTGGCTGTATTTTTTGTTTTTATATAAAGTCTATTTTTCTGCAGTAAAAGAAACAAAATGCATGCATTTAATAAACGACAAATACAAGGGCAGACCCGACACATACAATGAAGCAGTTTGTGTAATTTCAGCTCATGGTGTTTGTGGTCAGTGTGTGGTAAAAGTCACACAGAGACCGTGTGTGAGTGTTCTGAATAGTTTTTAACTTTTAAAACAGGTTTGCTGTGTTTTGTTCAACATATTATATTGGGGGAGGGTTTTTTTGTATTTTGAAACTTAAGTTTTGTAGTTTAGTTTATAATGTGTGATTTTGAGCATGAAATGTACACTTTAGTGTTTTATGTTTCTTAGTGCATGAACTTGTTAAATGTATTGAAAAATTTCTAAAAGCCAAGGAATAAAAGTGGGTCTTAAGATTTTTTTTGTACAAATGGACAGCGAGGAGCGTAAACTCCATGAAAAAAACGATTTTTCTGCAAATAAAACAAAATGTATTGGCTCCTTGTTTTAATACAGACTTACAAAGTCAGTATTTTAAATTGTAAATTGTATTTCCTCCCGTTTCCCGCAGGTTCAGACGAGAGGAAGGCTGTCCCCAGCCAACATTCTACCATGGGGCCAACGTGGGCCCTATATGGATTTGTCCATGGGTTCCATGTGGGCCCTATATAGATTAGCCCATATGAAACTCATATGGGGCCTGACTGATGCTAATGAGGGGCACAAATGGGCAACTTATATAAGACCCATATTATGTTAAATGGTTTGCTTAGATAGAAGTAATGTTTGGGCCCCTAAAAGGACCTTAACGAGGGAGCTGCGCCCTTCCGAACCCCTGATAGACCCTCATCTCGCTTGTCTTGACCTTTTGGCCTGTGTTTTTAAACCTGTAAAAATCTAAAATCAATGTTTCCGCTACCCCTCACCAAACTTCACAGACATCGTCAAGGCACCGAACCTCAACTTTTAAGTCCTAGGTGACCGAGCTGTGACACCCAGAGCCTCCAGGGCCCAGTCTCGTGCATTTCCTTTGAATCTGGCGAGGCGGGTTGTGCTGTGTCAGCTTCGTTGTTCCTCCAATCCCCACAAAACCCCAGATTCTGAGTCCCTAGCTTCTACTGGGAAGAACGATGCCTTATTGAACTTTCTGTGACAATCACAACCCCCTCTGCACCCCACTGAAACCAGTGAGGGACTCAAGTTGATTTTCGCTTTGAAACATAAGAAAAAGAAAAAACAGAATTCTAAGGGTCAAAAATGTAGCACTGGTCATCATTAATTGGAATTTTTGGCCAATGGGCCACCCCTATAACTCGAGACCCACACAAGCCCCTCCATGGCCTCGGCCATAGCCAGACCTACGCATAGACACCTCGGTCACTTGCCCAGCCCTCCCCTAGAGCCCAAAAACCCCACCTGGGAATGGCACAGTGATCGGAGAAGAATGAAGGAGCATTACGAGCGCTTTTCAGAATCAGCATTTATTCACATTATTAAAGAGTGGAATCACAGGCAGCTCCTGGTGCCTCCTGAAACTGGGAGCACTGGTCTGAGCTTCTACAGCAACCCGTAGACGATCAGTCGCAGACTGTTTTCCACTCATCCGTCGCCCTCAGGCTGAAAGGAAGCCGCTTCTGCCGTCTCCATTTTGCCCTTCGGTTCTTGAACCACACCTGGAACAAACAGCAGTCAGGCTTTACACGGAACGGAACCTTTGAACCAAAGGAAGCTCGTCTTCATGGGTTCCACTCTTTACACCTTTTGTTTTACTTTAATGTGACATTCCTTTTTTTACTTTAGAATCGCTTCTCATCTATATCCGTTTTTAAATCATCATTTATTTAGCGTCATAGGTTGGCAAAAACACAACGATTTGTTTCTGTGTTGTTATTTTAGGGAAATCCCTTAATTTTCTTCGTGTTAAAAAATTGTTGAGACATAAGCAAGAAGTAGAGATTAGAGAAAAGATTAAATCCTGGAACAATTGATGTGTTCTCCAATGTTCTACTGAAATCAAAGTAGGGATGAGAACACGTTCCCTCTGACTGCAGAGCTCACAGAACCCAGACAGAGCGTGCATCACAGATGACGAAACCCTTGCGAGGACACTCTGCAGCCCCACCTCGACGCGATCTTCTCTGAGCTGGGTGCTCCGGGCGAGTCTCTCCCGGCTGCTGATGTCTGGGTACTGGTTCAGGCTGAACTGGTTCTCCAGCTGCTGCAGCTGATGCTCACTGAAGATGGTCCGGTGTCTGCGGAACCGGCGCTCGCCTGTGCTCGAAGTCCCAGACGGAGAGCCCAGGGGAGGAAGCAGTGAGTCAGGGGAGGGCAGGAGGAGCCCCGGGGAGCCTGAAGAACACAGCGAACACTGCGGTCTGATTCCAGAATCACCTCACAAACACTGAACCCACACCTCCCAAAAGAGGAAACGCATGGCCCTCAACATAATCAACAGGTAAAAGAGAGAGAGAGAGAGAGAGAAAGAGGGGTGGGGGGGTTCTCATGAAATGATCCATTAATATTCATGACTCCTGCGGACGGTGGAACGTTCGGTTCTTACCCGGCAGCCGGAGCAGCTTCTCTCCACACCGTGAGCAGAAGCAGCAGCTCTGATTCATCACCAGTGCCATCGAATCATTTGCTGATTCCCAGTTCATCGAGTGATTTGTTGATTGCTGATTCACAGAGTCAGGATTCAGCTCAAAAGATTGAGATTGTTCCTTGGGCTCCCGCCCCAGAATCCTGTCGATGCTGAAGCTGAAGTGTGGGCTCTGCACTTCCTCCTCCATCCTCATCTGAGCCCGAGGGAGAGCCCGGAGCCTTCATATACGAGTCCAAGAGGGGGAAAAAAAACACCCCAGAACCCCCAAACATTTACCAGGGGCAGGGAGACAAAACATAATCCTTCCACACGGGGAGAGACGGGCTCCTCCTGAAGAGGGGTTGAGCCAGAGACGCAGGTAATCTGGATTTAGAGCCCGGGAAATCAGATTGAGTGAGAGGAGAAGAAAGAGCTGCAAATCCTCATTGTGGAGCAGAGATGGAGATAAAGGTGCTGATGGAGGATTCATGAGCGGCTTTCGCTCGTTAATGTCTGCTTTTCTCCCTGGAATCCATCAGAGGTTCTGATCTGAGAGGATGAGCTCTCAAACACAAGCCCCGGAGATGATTCGATCCCACTGCCCGGGATTAATAACGGCTTAGAGAGGAATGAACCAGGGCTGAATGTTAGACGTAGATGATCGTGAAGAGTCTGCTGAGCATGCAACCTACTCTGCCTATACCCACAGCTCAGATAGTTCCTTCTCTGAGCTACATTTTGGTTCTGGTTTCGTGTCTCTCTTTTCTGTTGAACCCTATCTAGCTATGATAAACCTTCTCCATAAATATAATCTGCGTCAGAGCCCAGATCGTTTAATAACAGCTCGGGTTAGGGTTAACGTTCCCTTGGATGTGTGTTCAGCACTTCCAGATTTCTAGAGAACATTACCCCTAGCAACCAAACCTTATACCCTAGCAACCCTTCAAAGACACTCATAAAGAGCAAAGCCAAGATGCGGGGGTCACTTAGTTCACACTGTTAAAATGACACGAGATCACGGACACATGAAACTTGTTAAGAACACATCTTTATAAAGCTGAACAAGAAGCAAAAGCAGAGAAAAGCTTGAGCTGAGTTCAGCGGGGGCTTCTCCAGCTGCCTCGGGTAAAGTGCTGTGCATTCAGAGCTTCCCTCTGCTTCCTGCATTAATAAGCTGTTTACGGATGAAGCCAGACACATTTGGTGAAGCATATCTGTCAGATCATGAAGCTAAAACCATAATCTCCTCGATGTCAAGCGTCTGACCATCAGCCGTGCGTTCCATCCTCTAATCTGAGCCATGGAGGAAATCCATTAATTCCTCAATAAAAGCAGATCTGATGAACACAAAGCCAGCGGCGGATGAGGAGAGCGAACAAAGCACTGGCTCTGAAGCTTTCTGCGGCACTGAGGAGAGCGCTCCAGCGATAAACAGCCGCCGTGAGCTGAAACTCAGAGCATTAGAAGATTTCTCGCCGTCAGCCCATCTCTTCACCATTCTTCATTCCCCACGGGACAAAAAAACTGAAACAGACCACTCTCAGTCCTTGAACTCGGCGTCGAACATGAGCTGCTGGATCTGCATCTTCACCGCCAGTCGTTTCAGAGGCGGTAGCCGCTTCAGAGCCGGGACGTAGCTCAGAAGGAACAGCTCGTCCTCGTCCAGGGCTCGCTCAACCTTCTCTCTCTCTGTCGCCGGCTCGTTGAGGAGTGCGTCAGCGCCGGTTAGAAAGGAAGCCCCAGAGCTGAGGGCTACCGGAGGGATGGTGCTGATGGCAGGAGGATCTCTGGGGACAACCTGCAGAGCAGCGCCGCTGGTGATGGGAGGAGCCCCAGGCATGAGTGGAGAACCTGTTATAGTGGGATTAGGATTAGGGTTAGGGTTAGGGTTAGGGTTAGGGTTGGTCATGATGGGAGTGCCTCTGGAACTTGAAGGCTTCTGGCCCCGAGCCACAGTCAGCGTCTGGAGAGGAGTGAGCTGAGCCACGATCGGCACCGGAGACAAGGAGTTCAGTGTGGACACCAGAGGAGCCTTCAGCACGGACCGCTGCTCTGGGAACCCAGCCCCATCAGTTTTGGGTTCCTCACAACGGGCTCCTTCGGGTTTGGGATCTGCAGCCTTGGGCTCCTCACCCCTGCCCACATCCGAGTCTTCTGTCTCCAAAGGCGAGGCCTCGGCATCAGTCGGACGCTTCTTCTTACGGACATGGGCATCCAGAAAGGAAAGGCTCTGTCTGTGAGGCCAGTAATGCATGCGGCGGCCACCTTCCTCCTTCTTCAGCTTGCAGAGCCGGTTCTCGCGGATGTACCGGTCTCGGAGCGTCTTCCACCGCCGCTTACACTCGATCACTGAGGATGAACACAACTCTGGTCAGAAAAGCTCAATCACTGAATCCCTCAAAGCTTATCGCTAAAGCAGCATTCGGTGGCCGTCAGCAAAAAAGATGGAGAAGCAGGACCTGGAGGAGGTTCACTGAAGCCTTGGACCTCCAGAACCTGCTGCACAAACGTAATAGGCCCTTGCATATCGTCGCTTTGGATACATATTAAGGGTAGGGTGACAAAGCGTCCTCTTTTGTCCGGATATGTCAGATTTTTACGTCAAAATTCACTACAATATCCAGTGTTCAATCTTTTCATAGGACAATTACGCGTGTACGCTAGGGGTGTAACGGTTCAAGGGGATGTATTGAACCGTTTCGGTGCGGCCTGGTCGGTTCGGTACACTTGCGTACCGTTTCGGTATATTTTTTTTTATTAAATAATATAAATTTATTATTAGCGCAATATCAAGCGCAGCGGAACATTGTTCCTAGGCGAGTTTCCGCACGGACGCTTTTGAGTGACGCACAGTAGAGCTGCACGGGTAGCTGTGAGAAATGGCAACAGCGAAAGAGAAGCCAGAGCTTGAAGACCCTCCCACCTCACTACAGTCTCCTGTTTGAGAACACTTTGGCTTCTCTGTTAAAATACATACCGAGGGATAGACGAGTGGATAAATTTAAAGTTGTATGTTCCACGGGTATGTGGCAGGCAACACATCAACATTTTACTGCTGGAGATATTGTCACTGCAACCAGATCTGTGCTCTACAGAAAATGTGGATAGGATCTTTTTAGCCAAAAACTTAAAACTTGAATAGTTTGTTTTGTTGATATACAAGCTGAAGCTGTTGCTAGTGTTAAAAGTGTTCAGGTCCTAACTAGTTGCAGTATTTCATTTTTTATTTTAAAAATGTGTATTTCTTTATAAAGAGTGTAATTTATTTAAAATATCACCCAAATGTGTCACTTTTATATATTTTATGCAAGAATTCTATTGTGTATTGGCAGCTTTTCAAAATAAAGATTATGTAAGTTCTTATTGTTTTGTACCGAAAATAAACCGAACCGAGCTCTCCAAGACACTGTACCGAACCGAATACGATGTTAGCGTACCGTTACACCCCTAGTGTACGCATATTGACCGGTGCTTTGCACACGATATTACAGTACTACTTTCTTGAGCGACATAAGTACCGAGAGGCTGCCTTGTGGCCGGGTCTGCTCCTCGCTGGATGAAGAAGACAACTCAAGATGAAAACTATAGATCCTTTTGTTTGTTAAGTTAGTGTACGGTTGGAAATTCTGATCACCAGAAATAACCTTTGTCAACTCTAAATAAGGTCATGGAGGTCAAAGACCTTTTGAGAATCTTTGTACCTACTGGAGGGCTCAAGACATAAAGTATGCCTCAAGTGCCTCAGCTCCCTTTATGGTTAGAAACCCAGGAATACTCTTTTAAGATTCATGTGTGTTTACCTTACAGTCAGGGGACCTCACACATTAACATATCCTAGCTTAGATGCCCCTCAACAAAGGCTGTAGGAATATTGATCCCTCGTCGTTATCACATGGAGCCTCCACCTCGACAATACTTGATAATAAACTCCAGACGGGCTTGACCCCCATCTCTATCAAAACCAAATAAATAAAAATAGACACTGCCTTCTTTATTTAACTGTATTTAAGGCTTTATAAGACTTTATTGAAGGGAAAAGGACGAAGAATCTAGCATTTCTGTAGTCAGACTGTCCCGCACGGTGGCCGCACATGTGTACCCTACATCTAAACCAGGAAAACCTCATTAACATCACCATGCTTGGGTTCATGGCGTGTCATTGGATGTATTTTGTAAATAGCCTTACTTTTAGTATTTGTTGATTTGATTTAATTTGCAATATATCTGAATTGATTTGAGCAATATTTGATGTTGATTAAACCTATGTTTACCTTAAGAATAAATTGTCTTCTTAGACGGATTCTTGATATCATTTATCTAGATGATATGCTTTTGTTGTATCGTTAAAGTTACCGCGTGCAGGTTAGGGTTAGATTAATGGTTCTAAGATAACGTGCACACAGTAAAATAATTCTCTTTCTGGGAAGGCTCGTCAGAATTCGATTTCCGCCTGGTTTCGACTAGATCCTGGTTAGGGTTACCTTCCTTAGAGTTCATTTATATGGAAACTGTTCTGACCAAGTTTGCATGGTTCTCCATGGAATAACTAATCTTGTCTCAGAGGTAGTCGACTCTGGTGAAAGAGGTTATTACCTCAGAACGAAGGTTAGATTTAACTATTCAAGAGATTGATTATCAGTGAGTCATAACTGTAACGGCTTGTGATCGTAGAGGCTTGACCGGCCGGCAAGACCACCATAAGCGACATTATTCTGAACCCGAAGCAATATGTGTATATATATAAAAGTTAAGAATCAACAGAATCTCTAAATCACTAAAAGTAACATTAAAAAAATACTAAAAATACAGTGGTACCTCGAGATACGAAATTAATCCATTTCAGGGCGGCGTTCGTATCTGGAACATTTCGTATCTCGACACAAGATTTACACGTAAAACGCCTAATCCGTGCCGCTTCTCAGAAACAACAGTATAAGTACATGAAAAAAATGGAAAACCAGAGAAAAATCAAGTAACGTTTCTTCAATCCTTACATCTACACATTGTTAATGTAATAAATGACAATAAAACAGAATAAAACACAAGCAAAATACGTAATATGTTCACAAATGTGAAATCTTACCTTGAGTAAAGCGTTGTGTCGGAGGAGGAGGAATGGATGGCAGAAAACATTACGGCATTACATATGAAAGTTAACTTTCTCGAGATGTTTCACGAAATACTGACAGCAACACGGTTTCAAGCATGACCGCAGACAGTAGTGAGCGTACGGGAGAGAGCGTCACAGGGTTTATCTAAATTGCGCTACAGAACAGCACTTTTCACTTAATAAAGTCATTTCTTTTACGAAACCTCGACTATAACACTTCTTTTCTAGCACATTATTGGTAAGCTATACATAATGTTTCCCTGTGTTGTTGAAGTGTTTTGAGGCGCATCAGACCCTTTTTGAACTGGGAGAAAGGAGCGCCAGGAACCCGGAAGCGCATGCAATGCGACTTCATAAAAACAAGCGGAAAATACAGCAGAATTGCGTGTAGTTGTTCGAATTTAGAATTTTTCTTTGCATCTCGAAGCAAAAAATTTCCCGCCAGATCTTTCGTATCTCGAACATTTCGTAACTCAAAGCATTCGTATCTCGGGGGTACCACTATACAAGTAAAACATGTAATAATTAAAAATAAATGGAGTCAGATTTAAAAGTATTATTATTGCAAGAAATGGTGCATCGGGGTTATGATTAAAAGGTTAATATTTGTAAAAATTAATTCTTAAAAAAAAACAGAAGAGTTCATATTTTATATTTCGTGAAACATCTCGAGAAAGTTAACTTTCATACGTAATGCCGTAATGTTTTCTGCCATCCATTCCTCCTCCTCCGACACAACGCTTTACTCAAGGTAAGATTTCACATTTGTGTACATATTACGTATTTTGCTTGTGTTTTATTCTGTTTTATTATCATTTATTACATTAACAATGAACATTATTTCATATTATTTATTTTTTGGGATTTTAATTAATTTTATTACAGAAGTTAATTTTGCACCATTCAACTAAGATGAAGCCTGTTCATCAACCTCTGAGAAGCCTGTCTGAATTTGTGTCTCAAGGCTTCCTCTCGATTCTCCTCTTCTTTGGAAATCTGCATTTGGTCGCCACTAGTAAAGGGAATCTTTCATCTTCATTCAGCAGCTCACCGCAGGGGTCGCGCGTCGCGTCAGAACGCAATGCAAACGCGTTCGTGAAGTTAAAATCTTACTGAAATGAACTACTATATTCTGGAGCAGATGAACGCGTTATTTTCAATTCAGACATCTACTGCGCGAGTCACGCAAGGACGCGTCCGAGAGAACAAACGAACAAACGCATCGCGAACATTTAAAATGACGCCTGCGACTTTATTCAAAGGCCACAGCAGATCAATTATGGAAGTCATGAAAACAGTAAAACCTCTTTTAATCACATGAACGGGTAACGTCGAGCGCATGAACGCGCGCAAATACAGATGCACTGACCTGAGAGCCCGAGGGACGCGGCGACCTGCCTCCACGCGTTCACCCGCCGCTCGGCGCAGCGGTAATCGTGCATGGACGCGTTGTAGAGCACCGGGAAGGCGTGAACGGTCATGATCAGCTTCTCGTTGGAGATCGTCCAGAGATTATCTGTAGGTTTTTCTCCCGCCATTGACTTTACGGAGTTGTCAAGATGCCATACGCGACGCGCCTAACGCTCCAGAGTGGCGCATACAAGGGTCACAAAAACGCGACGGTGAAGCTGACGTTTAGACCAATCATATGCAGCGGTAGGCGGGACATATCCGAGCGTTGCGTCTGAGCGAAACCGCCAGCGCCTGAAGAGAACCAAAATAAAGGATTTTATCGCGTGGTTGTTAATAATCAAATTCTCGACCTTCTCGAACGTTTCTACACAAAAAATAGTGAAATTAACAACTAAATAACCATTTCGCTTTCCGTAGCCACGCGTTTTCCGCGGAAATTTGGGATCAAACAGCTTTTGATTCTTCCAAGAGGAGCTTATCTGAACACTGTTCACTTTCTCTGTCCTGCTTAATTTAAACATATGATCACATGACTACCGTAAATATAAACAAATAAAACGGGTGTGAGCTGCACCGCGATACCGAAAGGTTTCCAGTACTCAACACTTATGTACACCTGTAAAGAAAAAGTAATGTTGACCAACATTAGTTTTTAAATAAAAATAAAATATATATATTGTTTCTAAAGACAATTTCACACGATCTGGAGACACTTTGGATAAAATGGAGAAATGTTCATGTAAATGTCAGTCAGGTGTTTAGAGCACAGAAGTTGGAGAAAATGGAATCATTCAGAATCTCTTGGTGCTGATGCTTTCAGCGTTCCTTTCACTACAGACGAGCCTGCATCACGATGTCCGTTCACTAAACTCCAGAGAGGCCCAGTGCAGTTAGAGAAGATCTTCAGATGGCCCACAGTCCAGTAACTGTGACATTACTGTGGCTTTCTCCTGGTGTTTGTCATCTTCGGTTTTTATTGGTGACAATATTGGAAGCGTTTCTTTCTGCCTCTGACATTGAAAACGAGCTCCTCTGCTGAAACCCTCAAGTAGTTCTGGTTTCTTCAGAACTGTTGAGAAGATGTCCACATCAAACAAATAACTCCATCAGAAAAGAGAATGATGTAGGGGTCATTATAAACACAGGCTACACCTCAGAGTCAGTCTCAGAGAAGGTTTCATTCCAGTTTAATCAACACAAGTGAACAAAGGAGAACAGTTTATTACAAACAGAAATAAGCAGATCATCTCATCGTTAGACCATCTCTTTCATAGAAAAAGAAGATCCTCCACACTCTGTGAATCACCCTCTGAACAGGTCTCCTTCATCAGGCCATGAGAGGAACTTCTCCCAGGCTTCGGGTCATCATCGAGCTGGGAATCTCAGGATGGAGATCCATTGCATTCAGGGGGTGAAACAGAGACTTGAGCATAGAGGATTTATTCAGATCTCATTGCAGAGGTCTCTTCTGAGACTCACAAGCAGAAGAAAGCAGTCCTCTGTCCCCGGGGGGGTGGGGGGGAGGGGGCTCTGTAATTGTTCTACTACTCTGGATTGACCCGAGCTTCGGCACAGCTTCAAGCAATAAGCAGCCAGAACATGATGAGCAGAGCCACGAAGAGGAAGAGACGGGACAGGAACTGCTCGTCCTGGTGCTGAGGTGTTCCTGGAGCAGCTGAGAGACGAGACCAAAGAGGTTCACTGAATTAACCTGCAGAGTGTTCCAGTTTCACCGTCAGGCCCCGTTTACAACAACCCCATCAATGCAATGCTTTACCAGGAGGAGGTCTGCCGTCATTGATATTGAAAGCGGTGGCAAAGATCCCGAAAGGAAAAGCTCCAATCCCGAAGGACATCTGGAAACCTCCATCACCAAAACCAAACCCTTGAAAGCCCTGAAGAACGGGAGAAAACAAAAGGGAATAAATACAGGCAGCCAAAGAAAAAGTTCCGGGACACAAACACGACCCTGAAACTTTACTTCATTAATCCCTCATTAAAGCTCTGAATATTCATCATCCTTCCGAGCCCGCAGCTCCAGACGAGCTCCGCAGCCAGAGAAACTCCTCAACGACTTTATAAATGATGATGATGAAGGTGTCAGAGGAGGAGCGTGATGCAACCTGACAATAAATGTGAGTGAGAGCACAGAGACTCGTTACCGGCCCCCGGGGGCTCTCGGCTGTTCTTCAAATCCCAGCATGCAACAGTTTCATCACTCACCGTCACTCAAACAATTAATGGGGTAACAATAATGCATCAGGAAAGAAATGAGTGGCTCTAGCTGGACAATAAAACTGAAACAGCTAGTCAAGCACAAGTGAGAGAGAGAGACTCACGCCTCGGTTCTCCGGCTCCGGCCGCTGTCCCTGCGGGCGAGGAGGAGTTTTCTCTCTGAAACACAGACGTGAAGGAGTTTTATCATTTCTGATCCAGAGACACTCTGACCCAGCTCTTCTGACGGTTCTGAAGGGTACCTGGGGTCCTGCTGTGTGGTGCTTCCGCGCCCGTACAGAGGAATCACTTTGTCACGACTGATCCCAGCTTTACACACCGGACACACCTGTCTGTTGGGACGTGTCTCCAGCCACTGAACTCACAGAGAACACTTCGTCACCAAAACATCTAGCGCACACCCTAAACATCTGAATCAAAAACTTCTTTATACTCTTGCTTGCCCACTGAAAGTCCTCCTAGCAACCACTAAACAAAACACCCTAGCAACCACCATGCAATTCATTAACACTCTAGCAACAAATAAACACCTTGGTGACCACCAAACAGTACACAAACACACCAATTAAAACCAATCACCAAACAAAAGATATTTACAGCATGTTAACAACACCCTAGCAACCATAAAACAAAACATGGACAATCTAGCAACAGCCAAACAACATGTAAATACCCTAGCAACGGCAGAGCAACCGCCACTAATACACAATACATGTTATCTTTGCAGAACTGCCACACAATACATTTCCAGCATTATTACGTGTTCGGCACAGAGCGAATGAAAGATGACGAGAGTTCCCGAACGTACCTGATGCAAACACGGCCAGCTGCAGCCAGAGAGGAGCCGAGACAAGAGGAAGGAGTTAGTTCTCTACATCAGACATTACAGCATTCGTGAGTCCTCCAAAACACTTCTAGAGGAATAGGTTGTGTAGACATTTTCATAAATTGTGCTCTTTATTGTTTACTGTGCTGATCTTTAAGAACAAATACTTCTCAAACCACGATTGACTGCTACGGCTAGTTTGAGAGTCACAGGAATGATTTCAGAGACGGATCTTTAAAAAAAAATTACTTCACACAATGAATAACACACAGTTAGCAGGGGAACTCACCAGAACAGGTGTCCGCAGAGGCTGATGACGGCATCTTTGGACGTGTCCAGGCAGATATTACACTCAAATGTACTGTCCTGAGTCGCACCAGCACTTTCTCCGGGCACCTGACTGCTCGCAGCGCCGGTGGATGTGGAGGGCTCACTGGCCGCTGCGCTGGCCATCCTGCAATCACCTGGACATGACAAAAGAAATCAGAATCAGAAAGATGTGTACTGCAACACACACACACACACGCGCGCGCGCGCGCGCACACACACACACACACACACACGCACGCACGCACGCACACACACACACACACACACACACACACGAGGAATTTGTTGTGGTACAGGGGGAACTCTCCAGTCGATACATGACAACTGAGGCTTGATGTAACAGCTGGGGGGTTTACAACTTTACTTTTGTTAATTCGAAAAAAAGCTTATTTTTCCATCAACAGAAGTAAATGCAACAAACAAATACTAACTGTTTAAACTGTATAAACATATTTATAATAAGTGTGCTAAACAATTACCAACAGCTGCACTAAGCAGTCAATGACAAATACATCTTGATAAAAATATGTCACATTACACAGCAAAAAATATAAGCCCAAATTACCATCCCCAGATAACCTTATACATGCTAAATACGATATTATTTACTTACTATTTAGTTACTAATACGTTCATTAGTAACTAAACGGTCATTGCTGCGCTCTTCGGTCACCGATCATAACAAACACGAAACAATCTTCGAATCAATTTGATCGGGACATATCACGTTTCATGGCCTGCGAAATGTTGTGTGAGTTCGTCATTGTTGTCATAATAGTATAAATATAAAATATGAGCATTACCTTGAGAGAGAAACCAAGCTCCTGCTTATCGCTTCTCAACTTTCAGCGGATTGCGTCGACAACACACTCCACCGGAAGTACCGCGGCTGACGTCATGTCCACGGTGCAACGAAAAAAAAGTCCATCATAAATAATAGAATTTTGATGTACATTATAAAATTAATTATAAATCAATAGGGAAAACATGTTATTTATAAAAAAAGGTCGACTGCGGCTCGGGTGTATTTTGTCACGTGATTACCGTCACCGCACTCAATCAGTCTCTTGAAATATTTGAACGGTTATAAAAAAAAAAATTTGAACGGTTATTTGTCACAAATATCGGAAGGTTGTGTAAAATTCAGTTAAAGATTACTTTTTAAAAATATGTGTGTTTTGTGTGTGTAACAGAACACGTGGTCTGGAAAATTGTGCAGAAATGAATAATTTCTGATTATTTTTAGTTTTTGTTTCTGATTATTAGTTTGGGGGGAGGGGGGCATGACTCTTTGACGATGGCTCTAGACATTTTTCAAATACAGATGTCTTTTGCTTAGTAAAAAATGTGTTAACAATATCTATACATATAATCTGCACAAGATGCAACTCAGCCAGTACAATCCCTTCTGAAAATACATTTAGAGTGCTGTAAAGGGACGAGAAGAAGATGTGGTGCTCTAGGTCATGGAGGTCAGAACATAAATGCAAGGATTCCTGAATGTAAACATATCTCAGTAAAAGACACCTCCTCTCTCAGTGAGGAGAGCATGAAAGAAATGACACAGATATAGTATGAAGAGATAGAACTGAAGCAAAATGAGAGTAAAGAAAACAGAGTGAAATAGAAGAGAGAGGAATAGATTGAAAGAAGAAAGTGAGAGAGAGACAGAAATAGCGAGAAAAAAAACATAGAAATACACAAAAGTGAGATAAAAAAAACTGTGTTACACTTAGCTATAAGTTCTACATCAAATGAAGGCATCCTGTTGTAATTACAGTTAGTTCAAAAGTAACTATTGGTTGCAATAATTATATTTTATGATATTTTTCTGTTATCATACATGTTTAATTAGTTGGACAAAAAGGACAAACCAGAGCTGAACGTCATCTGTAAATGACCGATTGGAGGGAAAAGTGAGTTGAGAGTAGCAATAAGTTTACAAACAAGTTTATAAGACATCTAACATCAAGACACTTGTTTCCTGATCAACTGAAGAGGAAATTAAGAACATTTGAAACAGATAATAAAATATACAGTCCCTCCCAAAGCTAAAGAGGTAACTTTAAATTCTTAAACAATATCTAATAACTTTTTGCATCTAAATTTTAACTCGGAGAATAATTCTTGTAATTTTTGTGAAACTGTAGAATTTTGTTTCTTTGAATGTGAACTTGTGAAATAATTTGCACTCAAAACAGAAAACCAATTTACCCTAAACTAAATTTGGTGACAAGATAACAAAATGTTAAAATACTTAGTTAATAATTTATTCATTTATTTGTGGATGTAAATTCAAGAAAGTAAAACCCCATTTTAATGGTTGGAGGAATTATTTTAAATAGTTTTCGAAAGTCTGTCTTTATGATGAACAGAAACGCCCTGGAACTCCTACACGCTTTGGACTGCTATCCACTGCTGGACTGAAGCTCTCACTTGATAACACATTCTTTTTGTGTGTATGCTGATAGATGCCCATTCTCTTTTTCTCTCGCTTTACTGTTTCTTCTATTACTGTGATTCTTCCGTTGCTCTGCCATTTAACATTGCTGTAAGTTTGTTCAATAATGCCGCAATTGATTATACTTGATATGTGACGTACCAACAAAAAAACGAGTTCGGGAAGAGGATGCATTGTTAAATCCGCTTGCCATAGTGCCTCAGCCTAGTGGAATCGCCGGTTGGTGGCGCCTCTTTCTGCAGTTCTTGAGCTCTGAGAGGGGCGGGGCTGCCCAGCTCATAGAGGGGCGGGGCTTGCGGTTGCCAGGCGCTGGGTCACTCTTGTGGGAAGTGCTGAAATTTCAGCGCGTCACAGGCGCGTCCACGCACGTAACGCACGCAGAACCGATCGCGCAGAAGCGATAGCGGGGAAACGACGCGTTTCGAGGACTCTTTAAGCGAAAAACAACACGAATTATACATCCGGTGAATCAAAGCAGAGATCAGCCTGTCACCGTCAACCCGGAGCTCGGGGGCGCGGATACAAACAAAAAACACTTCCGATCTGTCTGATCAGACTTCCGATCGATCACACGGGGCTGATGGAGAGGAAGAGGACGGACTGTCCCGCACTTCCGCCTGGCTGGAAAAAAGAAGAAGTCATCCGGAAGTCCGGGCTGAGTGCGGGGAAGAGCGATGTCTATTATTACAGGTGAGGGAGCTCCCACGGGGGGGTTGCTTGGTTGTTTGCTCGCGCGAAAGCTTCGATTATACCCAGTTCTTCACGTGACGTCACTTACCGTAAAAGGGTGATGACGTTACATGATTTCGGATTCACCTGCTCAGTCTCTTTCTCCCTCTGGTGTCAATGATCGGTCTCAGACGCGTAATCTTGAGGACCTCCCTCCCGGAGAGGTCGCGAGGTACCCTCGTTTAAAGGCGGTTTCGTCACCGCCCTTGATCCTCGATAAACTTTCAGAGTGTATCTGCGATGAGCTGGTTGTCACCGGCCAAATGAAATTATTGTATGGTTAAAGAAAGCAGGGCCTGGGTACAGTTTCAGTTTTGTCCTAAGATTACCCCAGGCAGGGCCACAGATAACCTCCCCAGCATTCCCTCCCCATGACATCGAATGACCACTCGATGTTCTTCAGCTCCAGTCATCGCTACATTCTCAATAGCATTAATGTATTGCCATGGCTTTCATTCTCTCCATCACCTGTGAACGCACTCTCACACACACACGCACACACACACACGCACACACACGCACACGCACGCACACACACACACACACACACACACACAGCACGTAGAGAACAACGTCCTTCTTACCCACAACACGGAAGTGCTGGACTCCTGGACCTGAAAGAATAACGAAACAGAGGAGAGCAATTTCCTCTTACCCGTCTCTCAGAGCACTGGGTCACACTTTAATATTTGCAACTTCTTTCATATTTCATCAAAGGAATAATGATTCTCCACAAGTCAAACTCTGCCTTTCTAATAAAATAACAATTCTCTGTGCTTTGCTTCTGTCGTTGTTATCTGAGAGCTACCTCCGATGAACTCAGAGGGAACTGTTTTCAACACTTGTTTCTCACACTGTGACCAGTAGCTTTTCTTCAGATCCAGGCTGATTAGAACCTTGTCAAACAGCAAAGATACTTTTATAACAATACATCAAACACACATCAAAATGATCTGATCGCTACATTAAGCTCTAAATGACATATTCAAAAACGTAATTCATTCTGGAGATCATTACAGCTGAAGAAAGAACATTATGGATCTCTGGCTGCTGCACGGCGAGTTGTCATAATCGGAGACTGATTCATCTCGTTATAATGTGGGTGGCTTCAGTATTTCCTGTCAGACCGGATTCAGGAAACGCGTGAGCTTCAGCCGCTCAAATGATTCAGAATGAATCTGAACAGAGCAGCTCAGGCCGATTGGTCTCGTTGTGTTCTCTTGCTTTGGTCTGGTCTGTAAAAGGACCCCAGGCTTCTCAAGTAACTAGAGCGCGTGTCCACCTTAACTTTAGAAGTCCTGGGTCCAATCTGAATCAGGCGATTTTGATGCAGATGTGTTTTCCCTCCAGTCCCACAGGTAAGAAGTTTCGCAGTAAGCCTCAGCTCTCCCGTTACCTTGGTAACCAGGTGGATCTGGCATGCTTCGACTTCCGCACCGGGAAGATGATGCCCAGCAAGCTGCAGAAGAACAAGCAGCGGCGCAGCGACAGCCTGAGCATCAACAAGGTGCACAGAAACCTGCTCCTGATCCAAACTGAATCAACTAGCTCAGAATCAATCTGATTCATAGATTCAACTGTACTAAATCCACACCAAAACCGGCCTGTATCTCTAATGATCTAGATTGTACTGACTCATACTGTACTGAATCAAATCGAATTATTGAGTGAGATAAAAGCTGCGAGCTCCAGAGCCTCGGAGCCGCTGGAGTAAACCCTGCTCCATATTCCGCCTGAAGTGTCGTGTTTTCCAGGGGAAGCCAGATCTGAACACGGCGCTGCCCATCAGACAGACGGCCTCCATCTTCAAGCAACCGGTCACTAAAGTGGTCAACCACCCCAACAACAAAGTCAAAACTGACCTGCAGCGAGCGACGGAGCAGCCACGACAGGTCTGAGGCACACTCACCCGCAGAGAGACAGGTTACACTCCTGAATCGAATTATTAAAGGCCTCGTATCGATCGCTCATCACACGATCTGCAATCGTTTATTTCAAGTTTGATTGTGGTGCACCTCACTACGACCCAAGAGAGGTCCAGGGCGAAGCAGGAGGTGAAAACGATCATCTCACGCAGCAGAAGCCAAACCACGAAGCTCCCGTCTCTCCTTTCTCCGCTGAAAAGCAGCACGGCTTTAGTTCGGCCTTAAACTGGGCCACAGCACCTCCAGGGTTACAACATGCCTTCACCTCCACACCTGAAGAAAACCCTTTGAGCTGGAGCAGGAGGAGCTAGAGCAGGAGATCCCGAAGCGGGAGGAGCTGCAGTTGTATATCCATCTAAATGGCAGGGCGAGCTGTGCTCCACTGAACTTTTCTCCAAGTGTCACAACAACAGTCCCCCATACCAAACACAGAGCGATGAGCTAGGGCAGGGAACATTAGCTATCGATAATTAAGCATAGCAACCATTTAGAGCACCCTAGCAACCAGTTTCCACTCAGGTATAGCAGACTAGATGCCACGTCTCTTTCAGCGCTCTGATGAGAGATCTCACTGTCTGTAGCTCTTCTGGGAGAAGCGTCTGAAGGGATTGCGCTCGTGGGATGTCACAGACGAAGTGCTGAGGACCATGGACCTTCCCAAAGCTCTCCAGAGTGAGTGAGAGAGAGAGAGAGATGGTGTCCGCATGGTTCTCGACTCGTCTGAACGCTCTTCTCTTCTTCTCTCCCGTGTTGGTCAAGGTATGGTCCCGGAAGCGTCCGAACACACGCTCCTGTCGGCGCTGGCCAGTGCTCTTCACTCGGGCTGCATTCCCATCACGGGGCAGACCTCCAACGCTGCGGAGAAGAACCCATCAGTCTGGATGAACAGCACACAGCCGCTCTGCAGAGCCTTCAGCATCAGCGAACAGGACATCCGGTCAGTCAGACAGACAGACAGCGCGAGAGAGACAGCAGAGACTCTCTCAGATCGAGATGTTTCTCTCAAAAGTGATCAGGCTCCACAGCTTCTGAGCACGGTCATGAACAGAGCAGGAGCGGTGGAGAAGCTGCGAGCACTGCTGAGCAGATAGAGATGCTCCTCTGAACAAGCCCTGGGCTCTCTCTCTCCCTCCCAACCCCCCAGGGGTCACACACAGTGCAGGAAAGGTTCCATCTGAAGCAGCAGAGGGCGCTTTGAGCACATCTGCTCCTCTTTTGCTGCTCATCTCTCTCTCTCCCTCTCGTTTACCCAGGGAGCAGGAGCAGAGGGTTCATCAGGCCAGGGTGAGTCTGGAGGAAGCTCTGGGAGCAGATGCAGCCGCTCGAATCAATGAACACACTGCAGACGCTTGAGGAGGCTCCTCCACAGGTCTGTCTTTCTCTCTCTATCTTGTCTTTTCTTTAGCATCACCTTCCTTCGGTGGTTTTACTCTCAGTTTAATTTGAGACTTTGTGTGAATTGTCGTTTTCTCTCTGCAGCTTAGCTGATTGAGTCACATGACCCTCTGCATGTGATGTCATCACTCCCTCATCACTCTGCTTCCAGCACCTTTACTCTCGGAGTGGAGCAGACGCTTGTTCTCTGTGCAGAAACTCTTTGTGATGCGAGCGCTTCTCGTGCAGAGGCTGGAATTTCCTGAGCTCAGAGTGACCCTCACCAGAGATCCTCAGTGAGTCCCTGCTCCTCGCCCTGCAGCTCACAGACAGACGGACGGACAGACGGACGGACAGACGGACGGACGGACGGACGGACAGATGGATGGATGGATGGATGGATGGATGGATGGATGGATGGATGGATGGATGGATGAAAACAAGTAGCTTATTTAAGAAAGAGTTTTATACCCAAGATGATATCTGTACATTTCTTGATCCTTCTGCGGGAAATTAAAGATTATATTGATAACAAAACATTTCAGTTTCTCTGTCCAAACCTATTCTGATCTGAACTAGAAGGAGAAGCATGGGTTCTTGCTCGCCGTCAGGGCACAATTGGTCTGACAAACAATCTAAACATTAATTTATGGAAGTTTCAATCAAGTTTTTTCTTTGTTGTGAATTAAAACTTATTTCTGGTTGAGATATGGAGACCTTCCCCCCTCCCTTCTGATCTAAAACAATCAATAAAGTGACGAAGAGCTGAGATCATCACAGCCGCAGAGCAGAGTCCGACAGACAGAGTCTAGGTTTTCTAAAACAGAGTTTTATTGATGAGAAACTGAAGGGATCCATTCATCAGAAGAGACCTCCCCTTCTTCAACGGAGGAGTTCCTCTCCTCAAACTACCCTTTGATTTGCTAGGATTCAATCAATCACACACATCACGATCAATCATTGGTTGAAACGAAGAAAAGTTGAGCTGGAAACTCGTGTTCGATCAGAGCAACAGGAACTGTTGTTTGCTTCCAGAAGTGTGCTTCTGGAGAGGAACACACTGAAATCGAACATCTCATGTCCAGCTGAACTTCTCGTGGAACGCAGACACTCATGACGATGAATCTTCACCAAAGATCAGATCAAAAACATCATCAGACACAAAATTATTTGAAAAATATCCTGGTTTGTCCAGAAGAAATGTCTCACAGTGAGCCTCCGTCTGTCGTCGAAACGCTACTATTGAAATAAAAGCTCTAACGTCACATCTGCTTCCTCTGGAGGACGCACATCCTCTATGAAATCTAGGAGTAGAAACAGGGTCCAGGAGTCTATCATCTACGGTAAAAAACGTTCTTGAGGAAAGCGGGAGTCCAGGAGCGCCGCTCTCCCGAAGCAGCGCCAGGTCCTGCACCTGCCGGAGCGCCAGCTACAGAGCAGATGAATCACACAAGCTTCCCAGGATCATTCCACTCTTCTCTCTGAAACATGGGGAGGCTGCTGCCAAGATCAGGTGCACAACGAGAACATCAGCGTTCTTCCAGGCTCTTCTGCAGTGAAGAACTTCAGCCGAGACAAAGCGTTCCGTTCTGGTTCACTGTCAGTTTTGATTTAAAAAAGAAAAACAGGGAACGTCGTATTTCTATGCTCAAATAAAGTTTGTGAACAAGCTAAAGCTGCCTCAAGGAGGTCTGTGAGTCGAGTCTGAATGAGGAATGAGGGATCTGCTGGAACAGAACACGGCTGAGAACAACGCATCACTGAAAGTGAGGCTGTAAAAAAGACCAAGAGACTCCTGCGAGGATCAGAGGAGGGCAGCTCCTTAGAGACCGGCTCAAGGGAACGTCCTCTGTGCTCCAGGTCCAGTGTGGAGGCCTCGCACCTCCAGCAGCACTCATCAGTGGGCTGCTCCGTGTCCACCGCTGCACACTGACAGTTCGTAGGTTCTGAGCTTTTGACCAGGAGCTCATTTTTTCCCAGTCGTGTCCTCTTCAACCCCGGCAGCTGTGGAATGGATCACCACCTGTGGACCCCTGCTTTAGTCCCTACGTAGTTTGGAGTGTTGTGCAGCTGATCTTCGCCAGCGAACCTTGTTTCAATCCACGCCTGCCGCGGAGTTTTACTGCAGTTCGGGGTTCGCTCTTGGTGTTGATTTAGAGTGTCGTGGAGTTGATCTTCACCCGCTGGTGCCAAGTCTCCTCCGACTCTCCCGCGTGTCTCTCTTTGGGTTAAAAAGCCGAGCCGGTGATGGCGTTGAGCTGCTTCATTAACCCTTCGAGGCTCGCCATCTGCTCGCTCAGGTCGTCCTGCTCGTACACCTGCACAGACACAGCAGAGTCAGAATCCTCTCCAGCATCAGGAACCCATCAGGTTTAAACTGGAATTAGCTTGAAATGCTAACACGACACAGCTCTGTGGTTGCCTCCACGTTATAATCCCCGCTGGTGAGACAAGTTTAGATGAGGATTACTGTGATATACTCACACTGGACGGGTCGTCTGGGTTTTCTGGGGCAGTGGGCACTGAGACGGGAAGTAAAGGAGATCTGGCTTTGTTAGCCTGACCCAGCGATGCGGTCTTCGCCTGAGCCAGGGGTAGGTTACAGCCCACTGAGGAACACACAGACACAAGGAATCACTGAATCAATAAACTGATTCTTAGAAAACTGATTCAGACAAAACTGAATCATACTGAGCTAATCTGAATCAAATCAAAGTGTGCTCAACCGTGCCTGGGCTGTAGAGCTTGCTGTCGACCGAGCTGATACCAGGAGGCAGCAGTGTGTGAGTGTGTGTGAAGCTGCGCAGCGGGTGTGTAGGCCGGACACATGCTGTCGGGATGTTGATCCGGTTGCTGGGGGTCTCCGATTCCGAACCAGATTTAGATGAGGACAACGATGATGCAGACGGTGGGTCGGACTGAGCCGTGGGGATCAAGGAGGGCTGTTGAGGATGAGGAGCAACTGAGCCGTCTGAAACATACACGTAAGCAGATTGGTAAGATCTTCAGCTAGAGATGTTGGCATCACTCCAACCCTGGCATCCTGGCATGAGGGGTGCTGTTGCTCTTGGATTAGATGTGTGGATCAAGCAAAGTCAATTTCAATGTGCTTTCTGTGTGTAAATGTGTGTTATTACCTCCACTGAAGCTGCGATCCAGAGTGTGTGAGAGTGTGGAGAAGCCCAAAGGTCTCATGGTGAGTTTGGGGTGAGCGCTGAATCCACATGAGGGTGATGTCATCATCCCTGAAAACTGAGAGCTCTCCAGTGGTGCAACTGGGATAGCGCTCACCACCGCTGACAGACAGACACAACCACATACAAACGTGACAATTCTATCATGGGAAACTAGAACAATGCTATCGTAGGAAACTAGCACAATGCTATCGGGGGAAACTAGAACAATGCTATCAGGGGAAACTAGCACAACGCTATCATGAAAAACTAGCACACTGCTATTGTGGAAAACTAGCACACTGCTATTGTGGAAAACTAGCACAATGCTATCGTGGGAAACTAGCACAATGCTATCGTGGGAAACTAGCACAATGCTATCATGGGAAACTAGCACAATGCTAACATGGGAAACTAGCACAATGCTATCGTGGGAAACTAGCACAATGCTATCAGGGGAAACTAGCACAATGCTATCATGGGAAACTAGCACAATGCTATCATGGGAAACTAGCACAATGCTATCAGGGGAAACTAGCACAATGCTATCATGGGAAACTAGCACAATGCTATCAGGGAAACTAGAACAATGCTATCAGGGGAAACTAGCACAATACTATCAGGGAAACTAGCACAATGCTATCGTGGGAAACTAGAACAATGCTATCAGGGAAACTAGCACAATGCTATCGTGGGAAACTAGAACAATGCTATCAGGGGAAACTAGCACAATGCTATCGGGGAAACTAGCACAATGTTTATCTGTTAAGTGGCAGCAGATGTGCCAGCACTGACAGAACGTCTGCAGTGGGTCTGAGAGCTCCTGTCTACACTACTCAATATTATGATGCTGGAAGGTTAGGAAGGAAACCAGCAAAGCATGACCAAAACAAACCCTTGGATATAAGCTTTATCTGATGGTGTTTTGCCTTCATAACTCACTGCTCCTTTCAATCTTCATTCCTGAGATTACATGAAACCAATAAAATCTCTACCTGATCAATCCTGATCCTGATAATCTGAATCAGTCAAAACTGAATCAAATAGAACTGAATCAGACTCAACTGAATCATTCTGGAAAAAATCATCATCTAACCCTAACTCATGTCAAACGATTGAACTGAACAGAACATGTAGAGCTGAACTGAATCGCTTTGGGGATTAGGAATCGATCTCACGTGTGCTGCTGGGCTGAGAGTCCATGGGGATCATCATCTTGGTCCGTGTCGGTCGACGAGTGCCAATCGATCGTTCTAATGTGGAGATACCGGAGGATTCATCCCCATCGGCCCCTGAGGAGATCACAGGACACACCCATCATTCCTGAAACACACCTGCCCTTACACTTTCATCACTATTCTGCAGATCATCAGAACAGTGATGATCACTTTCTTTTGCTTCTCAGTGACATCGGATCAACTACGTAACAGAAAGAAAGAAAGAGAGGGAGGGACCACGAGCTTCTGGAGATGATCTCTGCTTTACACGCAGTCTCACCTGAGTGGCTGCTCTTGCTCCCCATGTGGCTTTCTGTTTGGCTGTGCACGACAGGCTCCGCCTCCTGGCTGATCCTGATTGGTGAATCTGGGTTGGAGGGGCCCGAACCCGAAGGTTTCTCCATGTTCTTCATCTCCATCTCCTCATGATGGATCCAGAGGTCAGGAGGGCGCAGGTCCTTCTGGCTGCCCTTGCGCTTGGCCACGGAGTGCGCGGCATGCTTCCTGGACGCAAACATATGGCCGAAGCATTAGGAACCCCTCGGTGTCCGTGAGGATACATCAGGAGCCTGCTGCTGAAAGACCTACTTTCTCTCCTCGGTGGAGGAACGCCGAGTGCAGATAAGCGCTACGATCAGGACCACGACCACGGTCACAGCTCCGACTGTCACCATGACTATCATCAGCAGATTACTGCTCTTCTGAGGTGTGGCGCTGCCGTGAGGAGGACGCATCTGCAGGTCTGCACACAGAGGATTCAGAGCATCAGTCTTCTAACCACAGAGACCCAGAACCTCATCTCAGGCCCTGCCACCGGACCAGTCCTCGGCTCTCGCTGGTGTAATCTAGGGTTCTCTCCTTGATTGGGAAGGAGAGAGAGTCGTGGCGGGGTGGCAGGAGGCGTACGCTTCAGCTCCGGTGAGGAAGGGGGACTGTTACGTCACTTTTTCTGTTTAAATGTGTGTTTTTCAGGAGCCTAGCAGCTGACGTCTCTGTTCCTGAACACACGGCACGTGCCAAAGTTCATCCAATCTCTAGCTGAAATCCTGTAAACGAGGAAGCAGATGCGTACCGTTCAAGCTGCTCATGTCGATGGGGTTGCTGTCAGACGGCCAGTAGGAACTGTCTCCATGACGACCTGAGAGCAGAGACAGACACTGAGATGGAGGTTTCATCAGTGTACAGTCAGTGAACCGAGGAACAGTACCTTGATCATTGGCCATTTTATCTGGGTGCTCAACTGTGGGAGAGGGGGGGGAGAGATTTCATATCAGTATTTTTTTCTTCAATGTTGTGAAAAATTGTCAGGGTGTGTGTGACGTGTGAAGCTAATCCTACTGAAGCGTTATCGTTTGTGATGTTGCTGCCGGGATTCTACAGTGGCTTCATGGTTTCTAGCTAGATGCTAGGAGATGTCTGCCATTGCCTTTTGGTTTCAGGTGTTGCTAGGGTGTCGCTATGGAAAATGTCCTGTTGTTTGGGTAGTTGCGGGTGATTTCTTTCACTTTTATAGACAGCCTGTTCATCCTCGGGGTTTTACTCCATGGTTCTTCTGAGCCATCTCTAGGGTGTTGCTATGGAGACTGAGTATACGAGCTGCTGAAGATTAGATCCATCCCTTAAACACGCATCAGGTGATGACAGCAGGTCATTAGCAGATTCTCGGGTCAGATGTGACGATGGCAGATGTTCAGTGAAACCCTGACAAGCTTCATGAGACCCCACCCCCGGTGGTGATGATGAAGATTAACGACACTGAGACCCAGAGCACGCGTTCGCAGAGTGTAATTAATGTTAAACGATGCACGCACGGCATATGCTGCAACGAGCCTAGCGCTGATGAGCCGAGGAGAACACCTTTCAAATGTATTCCTTCCTTTCAGCCTGAGGAGCACTGACGACTCGTCAGATGTGAGTGCCACCTATCCTCTACCCTGCAGCAGGCGGAGCAAACTCATGTTCACTTATTAGTTTGAACGCAAACTATGAAAATGTGTTTGCCTTTTATTTATGTATTTAACAATTATTTTGTCCCTAATGCATTATTTCCTTTTTTACAATATTAATCTATCTTCAGGAAAGTGTAGCGCAGCCCTCACCGCGGGCGGTCCTGAAGGGCACCGTCTCAGACAGCGGGCCGACCCCTCGAGCATTCTTAGCTTGTATGCGGAAGAAATAGAGCGAGTCCAGGGCCAGGTCAGAGAGCTGATGGGTGAGACGCTCTCCTCCGACGGCCTCCATCAGCCAATCAGAAAGCGGGAGAGCCCGGTCCATCGCAAAGAACAGCAGGTACCCTGAGCACACAGAAAAGAGAAAGTGCCGGGGTCAAAAGATTCTCGTCCAGCTTCAGCGGGGTGGCAGGTAGACGTGGGTACAGACTGTGTCGCTTATAGAAAATGAATAGTGTTATTAAAACATCACCTGTGATGCGTCCATTTGACTCCAGGGGGGGCTGCCAACTGATCAGAATGGAGCGTGGACGTCCCTCTCGACCAATCACAGTTAGGTCCTTGGGTGCAGAAGTTGGAGCTGATCGTGGGCCATGGGGGGGGGGGGATTGAGAGAGAGGTAGAGAGTGAGGAAGGGAGGAAAAGAGAAGGAGCAATCGAGAGGAAGAGAGGGAGGGAGAAAGAGAGGGGGGGGGAGGGAGAGAGAGAGAGGGAGGCATAGAGAGAGTCATGCTTCAGTTGTCCCAGTGGAAGTGACCGGAGACAGAAACACTACTGTCAAAGATCGGAGACCTGCTTCATTGGTGGTGGTGTGCGCCGTCATGCTCCAGGTGCTGTGCTTCCTGCCTTTGGTCACCATCACTGAAAACTCGTACATGGTGTTGGGCTTCAAACCTGTGATCGTGTGAATCAGGGACGTCGTATCGGCCGACTGGAACCCACACGAGCACACAGCACGAGGTAAAGAAGAAGCTTGTGATGGGCTCCTCTGATCTAAGCGTCCGGAACCGCACACTGACCTTATACTTGGCCTGGCTGGCGTGACTGGGCCTCCA
Source organism: Danionella cerebrum (assembly GCA_007224835.1). Lineage (NCBI taxonomy): Eukaryota > Metazoa > Chordata > Actinopteri > Cypriniformes > Danionidae > Danionella > Danionella cerebrum. The sequence continues at coordinate 124,972 of SRMA01026079.1, read as the reverse complement.
CCGGACGGAGTAGAAGCGCACCTCTGGGGGGGATTTCTGTAGTTTTGGAGGGGCGCTGTTCTGCCTTGGAGGGGCGCTGTCAGACCAGCTTACTCTCACTGACTCAGCAGAGAGGGGGAGTGCCTGCACCCCCACTGGAGGAATCATGGGGGCGGAGGGTGAGGAATCTGGAGCCCCAGGTGAAGAGGATGATGGGTCACCAAATACATGGAAAAGATCATCATCATCATCCAGAGGCTCCAGAGGGTCTGGTGCAAATGAAGCATCACAGGGACACGTGCACGAGGACACACAAACAGCGTTTTTTTGGGGGGGGGATTAGGGGGGGGGCGATGCAGAGAGAAACCGGTGAACAAACACACAAACACATATATGAAGATGATGCACACAAAGGGACATGGAGGAACATGGACACAAGCGAGAGAAGGGGCAGGTATGCAGATCAGATGAGCAGCACAAACAGAGAGGAGGGGGGGGTGAGACAAAGAGGGAGAAGAGAAAGAAAAGGAAGAGAAGAAGAAAACATTGAGCTGCAGACATCCGAAGAACAGAAGAAAGAGACAAAACTAAATCTAAACTTCACATTGAAAACAGCACGGCTTCCAGAGCATCACATCTACCGGTAACTGCAGAACCATGAAGAAAGAAGCAACCGCCAGAGGAGTAAAGAGTCCCGGAACATCCGACTCACAGTACCATTATCGGCAAAAACAGAACCGAAAGTAGAGCAAAGTGTCTGATCAAGAGCATCACCTCAGAGCCATTTCCTTAAGGGTGCGAGGCAGAAACAGAGAAGAGGTGAAGCGAGAGAGAGAGAGAGAGAGAGAGAGAGAGAGAGAAACGGATAGAAAGAGCAAGGGAGCAAGATGGAAAAGAGTGAGAGGAAGAGGTAAAACTAAAACATTCCACTGTTTTACTAAAAATAATCGAGTGGTTCTTGCGAAATAATTTCCGTTTCCACTGATTGTATCGAGGCGCTGGCAGTAGATCGTTACATTCGCTAAATCTCATTCTTGGGGAATCATTTCTTTATAACGCATTTTAATTGGACGAGAGAGGTGCCAATCACTGCAGAAAACATACATTTACATATAATAATAATAATAATAATGAAGTAATTAAGTAAAGGAGTGCAGTACAAGAACAGAAGCAGATATGCAGTCAAGTAAAAGAACGCTTGAGTTCCGTTAAACCACTGCAGACCTTACAAACCTCCCGAAGAAACAAAACAGAGAGAAGAACGAGGAGCAGAGGCTGTGAGGAGAACAGGGTTAGCGGCGCAGCTATTAATAGCAATGTTCTGCTGAGCATCATTTATGATCTTCACATTAGCACATGAAAGGGATTCCGAGCCGCAGCATCAGCAGTTTTATCATTTCGATCTAAAGATAGATTCATTTTTCATCATCTGGATTCATGCCGTTTCACCGAGAACAAAACTCAGGAGCAGCAGGCAAGTGATGCTCATTACCATATTCAGCATCATTTAAATAATCGCAACCTCCGTCAGCATCATCAGAAATAACTGAGAGACAGCAACCAGGAGGAGGTGTGGAGCGAGGAGTCACCTGTCAAAGATCTGGTGACGGCGCTCTCGTACAGAGGAACTCCTTCCCCCGCGTTGTTGAAGGCCTTCAGAGAGATGACGTAGTGAGAGCTGGGCTCTGGAACACACACACACACACACACACACACACACGCATGAACGCGCCGAACCAAACGCACTCCAAAACTCACTCAACCACTGTCAGCCAATCAGAAGTAAGCGCCTCAGACACTCAACCAAACACAGAAACCAAAAGTGAGAGAGAATTTGAAAAACCCCGAACCTCAGCTGAGGAGGAGGGGAAGGTAAACCGGGGAACAGGTAAAGAGAGGGGCGGGGTCTACAGGGCTCAGGGAAGCAACACGATCACCCAGAACAAGAGAGATGTCAGCCTGCACTCAAGGTCCACAAGGTGGCGCTCTCTGACCAGCGATGGATAGATGAAGGAGGAGAAGGAGCTTTATGGCTTTTAAATGGAGGACTTTGAGAAAACCCAAAGGCTGGATCCTAGACCAAGACGTACCCCCCAAACAGAAGAGCTGAACGTTTACTGACCGAGGTTCTCGATGGCGTAGTATCGTTGCTTGCTGTCGAGGCGCACCGTCTGGGCATACGGGCTCCCCACACCGTAGCCTATGATGAACCCCCGGACCAGGGTGTTGGGGTTCAGGGGAGGAGTCCAGCTCATGATGATGCTGCTGGGGAGCGCGCGCACGTGGAGTGAGCTGGGCCGGTCGGGGACCTGGGACTCTAGAGAGAGAGAGAGAAAAGAGTGACAGCTCCTGATGCTCGACCCGTGACTATCTTCCCAGCGACTGTGTGAGTACCGTCCAGGTCCGTCTCTGGCGTCTCGGCGCTGTACCAGTCGCTGAAGGGTCCGGTGCCATTCACTGTCATCGCTGCCACCTGGAAGCTGTACTGGCTGCCCTTCTCCAGCCCTGCAGCACACAGAGGAACATGCTGCTGAGGAACATCACCTCTGAGAGAACCAGAGGAACATCCGTTTTTTTACGGTTAAACGGTGAGATAGTTGGCTGTAGTCGGTAAAAGCTCATGCTTTCATTCCAGTTTCTTTTTGTTGATGCGCTGCACATCTTACAAGCTCCTGTTTCGATTCTATTTTTATTTTCTTCACCTGTGTTCTCTGAAACCTGGGTATATCTTTACTGGTTTATTATTGATCGTTAATTTCGAGATGACTTTCTCCCGCCGCGTGACTGTGATGTAACGACTGGACGCTGTTCTATCTGACTCATCTCATTTGCATAATTTCTGCGAAGCGTGCATCCAGCTGCATCCTGTGACTGATTAGTTTCCTGTCACCGGAGTGAGTTGTGCTGGTTCCTCTGGGGACGGCACACAGTTCCCGCCTTATAATTAGCCTTTAGTTTGGGCTTCGTGGAAGCAGCGTGACGTATGCAGATGAGCGCTGTTACTGTGCTCATTAATATTCATGAAGCTCTCAGTTCCATTATGTGCTTTATTCCTCAAGTGTATCGTGGAAAACACAGGGTGGATGAACATGAAAATTTAACGTAACATCGAAAATACAAAAGCAGAGTGCGTCTCTCTTACCGGAGCAGAGGAACCACAGGTTGTGCGGCTCGATGGCCTCCTGATCGACCCGGCGAATGTGCTGCGGGTGTTTCCGGTAACGAATCTTGTAGCCGGTGATGAAGCCATTCTGAGCATCCAGAGGAGGCGGAGCCCACAGCACCTTAATACTCTACAGGAAAGGGGGTGGGGGGTAAATCAACATTAGTAAATTACACACAAGTAATTAATGATCTATACTGTTCCCGAAAAAAAACTGTCTGTAACCCTCATCTCTGATCTCTCCACTCCTGGTGCGTGTTAGAACATCTCAATCATCCAGAACCTGAGACCTAACGGCTAATTAAAGCATGATCATATTAACCCTGTTCTGATCAGAACCAGCCTTGGACCTGGTCTAGGACCCGAGAGATCATGCAGAGGAGTCTTCGCCTTGTTGCAGCTTATTCGTCTGAATTACAGCAGGTGTTTGTGCAGCGTAAGCTCAGCGTCTGTGGAAAACCTGTTAATATGTAAATGAGCTAATTAATATTCAAAAACGAAACTCTTCCAGTGCATGGATCAGAGACTCGCTCTCTGGCTGCAGCACTGAGACGATCAGCATGCGACACACTCGTGCATACTCATGAACACCACTGAAATGCGGCTGTCGCATTGATTAACATTCGCTGCCACTCGCTCCTGCTTCCTGCCTGTGTGTCTGTGAGGGAGAAACCAGGAGACGCACCAGGAGCAGAGACAATTCTTTCTGAGAATGAGAAAATACTGGACTACTTACACGAGAGTAGACAACCTCCAGCGAGATGTTCAGAGGAGCAGCGCTTGGCACTGAGTGAGAGAGAGAGGGGGGGGGGGGAGGGGGGAGTTTAATCAGTTTAGCACAGACACTGACAGAGTCTCTATCAATCAATCTTCATTAATCTGCTCAGAAGTGAATCTGATACGCCCTGAAAGGTCAAGGGGTCAGAGGTCACGCAGTGTAATTAGCTTGAAAACAATGCTAATCCATAGTTTCTGCCAGAGCTGGGAATACTGGGCGAATTGCTGCCCATTAATTGACTCTTATCACCCAGTCCCAGTTCAAGCTCCTGCTGAGAGTGAGCACGAAGGATCGTTGTGGAGCATTCATCATGCATCATGCTCCTCTGCTCATCAGTGTTCTCCTCGCTCATCCATCAGCGGATAGTTTTCGATCTGTACATGTACCGTATTATGTCTCTCGTGACTCATCTCTGCTTACCATCGGAGAGAGTGGTGACAAGTATGTCCGGGTTTGCGCTGCCAGGACCGTGGCGATTCACTGCCAGCACTCGTACCCTGTACTGAGTGAACCTCTTCAACGCTGTGATACGGTAGCTCTGACCCACCACCTCCACACTCTAAGAAGATAAACACAAGCAGGAAACACACAAACAGTTCACTTACTGATGCTTCAATTAAATATGTTTCAATTCAGTTTGGATAGTCTTCAGAATGAATCAATTTCATTTGAATCATGTCACCAAGACACAGTGAATCAGTTCAGAATAAGGTCAGTCCAGTGTGAATCAGGACGGTTCGAATCAGTTTAGTATGAATCCATTCAGTTCAGTATGAATCGACTGTTTGAATCTGTTCAGACTGAAATGATTCATTCAGTGTGAATTGTTTCTGTATGATTCTGTTCAGTTTGTAACAGTTCCATGTGAATCGGTTCGCTATGAATCGGCTCAGTGTGAATCTGTTTAATTCATCTGACCTGTTCTCTGTCGCTGTCTCTCTCTCTCCAGAGGACTCGGTAGCTTTGCACTGGGTCAGTTGAGGGTAAACGAGCAGGAGGATCCCAGAACAGATAAATGGAGGACGAAGAGTGGGAGGACACTCTGACACCCTCTACCGGACCTGGAACCAGCGCTGAGAGTGATAGAGTTAGATTGATATTAATGGTGGTTACCTGGGAAACCTATCGTCTGAAGATCGTGGTATCAGGAATCATGAAGACCCGTCAGATAACCGTCGTCGCTCAAAAGAGGCAGGAACAGGTGGGGGTGGGGGGGGGGGCACTAGACTCTAATATGTGACTGTTCTGACATTGGACTATTCCAATATTTTTCAACAGCCTTCTATACATTTTTCTAGATGTTAGTAGTAGAGTTTATCTGAACACATCCTCCTGATGTTCTAGAGCTGTGCCCAGGGCACCTGGTCTAGGATCTCCTTTGGTGAGATGTGATTATTCTGGAATGGACACTCACGATCAGCTTGTGTCATGAGGCGGATGGTCTCTGAGCTCTCTCCCGGGCCGTTCTCGTTGTAGGCCATCACTCTGAAGGAGTATCTGGTCTCGGGTTTGAGACCAGCGATGGTCGCCTGGAGACTCTCGATATCCGTCACATTGACAGAGCGCTCCCTGAGACAGAGGAGAAAAAGAGCTTTCCAGACTCAACAAAACGTGTGGATTCCATCACAAGCCATGATGCCTGCACCCCTGAGTCGTGAGGTGGGGGGTGAGAGGATACATGTAAAATCGTACTTCCTGTCTATGAACACATGTGGATGCACCTGTTGACTCCCTCCTCGGAGTACAAGACGCTGTAGATCTGGATCCTGCCGCGAGACTCCTGTGGAGAGCGCCACTGGACTCTTGCAGATCGACTGGAGACGAGCGCTGGAGTCAGCTGGAGAGGGGCGGAAGGTAAGACGCCAGGGCTCGGGGCAACTGAGGGGGCAGGAGAGGAGTCAGTCAGAGAGGGGGAGGGAGGAGCTGGGGGAGAGGCCTCTAAGGGAGGGTGGAGTCAGGGAGAGGGGTGGGGTGGGCAAAACAGGAAGGAGTAGTGAAAATAGAGAGAAAATACAGAGGAAATCAGAGAATAAAGAAGAGTAAGACAGATACAGACATCAACACAGAACGAGAGAGAAAGAGAGAGATGAAAATGAGACAGATAGAGAAGTACAGAGAGAGAGAGCAAGAGAGAGAGAGAGAGAGAGAGAGAGAGAGAGAGACAGGTGTATCTGCAGTCTTATCAGTGTTTCTGATGTAGATCAGCATTTCAAACCCAGGTGAAACCTGTCGCGATCGTCTCAAAATCCAAGCTGTGGATTGAAAAATAAAAGTGTAAATGAGACATTTGAGCTCGACGGCGGAGCTCGCGGTGAGAACGTGTCGAGGTTCTATTATGCTCTTCTGAATTATTGATCAGCGCTGGAGATTACACGCGTGGCTGAAGATACAGATGATTCCGGTTAAATATTCATGTTCCACCAGAGTCTGCTCACCCTTAAACCAGGCTCCTGCTCATCGATGAAAACCACGGTTAGCACCAGAGCCCCATTCAGAAAAACACAATGGAACAGTGCTTCTCCAGGGAAATATCAGAGCTCCGGTCTGTCAGATGTTTGAGGATGACTGTGCTTCTCCTCAGGAGGTCTGCTGTGGTATCTGCTCAAGCTGCTCCTAGTGTTCAGATCCAGACAGCATGCTGCCAGAGCCAGTGGATGATCGGCGAGTTCCGTACCATGCTTCAGTTACATTCAGTTTGGAGTCCAGCCCTTTGAATGGTGCAGTTAGGGTTAGCCTCCTTGCCTCAGGTGCACCTCCTCCACCATGTCATCTTCTGCAGTTCTGTTCTCAGTAGTTGGAACGCTGACTGTTCTCCACAATCAGTTAATGTTGAAAAGTAAAGACACAATGTTCAGAAGCAACAGCCAGCCCTGGAGACTAGAGAGACGGATCAGATCCAGAGGAAAGATCTGACGAGCCTCTCTTTCTCTCTCCTTGCACCTCTTCATCTCCCCCTCTGTTTCACACTCTTCCTTCGCCTCTCTCATTCTGCCCCCCTCTCTCTTTGTCTCTCTCTTTCTCTCCTTCAATCGGTCGGCCAGTGTGTTTCTCTCACCGGGCTGCAGCAGGACCACTTGAGCACCGGTGTGAAGGTTTCCAGCCTCGTTCTCAGCCATGCACTGATAGAAGCCTTCGTCTGAGTGAACCAGTCCCAGAATCTGAAGGTTGCCCCCGTCCTGATGAGCACAGGCAGCACTGGTTATTATCTGCTGGAGAGCCGGGGAGAAACTATCTCTTGTGAATTTCTCACCACGATCTGGAAGTAATCGCTGGGGATCACGGCTTCCCCGTTTTTCAGCCATCTGATCCTGGGCGGAGGATTCCCGCTCACAGAGCACTCCAGCTCCAGATCGGAGCTCTCCAGGGCATAGCTGTTCGACGGGTAGCTCAGAAACCGAGGAGGAACTGCAGGCAAAAGCAGAGCAGAACATTTATCTCGGTTACATGGAACACCAGGAGAATCCATCTGAGATCCTTTCTGACTGAGGGACAATGTCTGAAAGCACCTGACCATAGTCGATCAAACACGGCCCCAGATTTAAGTTAAAGTCCTACGAGAGAACCTGTCCTCATACACATAATGATCTGGAGGAACCTGTTTAGGATTCTAATCCCATCAAGTCTAGAGAGGCGTAACCCTGACCTTCAGTCACGGCTCTCTCCGGCTGCAGGAGCCATGCTCTCCTGAGATCCAAGCTCATATGCACCGATGTGACCAGAGCTGTTAGACCCATCCAGCACATTCCACCAAACCTGCCCTCTCCTCACCGATGCCCAGAAAACAAGAGCTGCGGACACCGTGAGGGTTCGAATCATTGCAGTCAAACAGCAGCGCTGTTCTTCCTTCCTGTTCAGTCAGAGCCCCTCAAATGAACCAGAACTCCGCAACTTGACTGAACTTCCTGGAACCCAGAAGAGCCACGACACTCATCTCTTCATCTCCACTGGCTCCTCACTGCAGCCCGTATCAAGTTCAAAACGGTCTCAGGATCAGCAACACCCTACCTTCACAAGCTCCTGCGGCTCTACACCCATCACCAGATGCTAACTAGGACTTCCCTCTCAAAGTGACAGTAGATCTTTCCTTAAAACGTTCTCCTTCACAGCTTCCAGCTGAGGAATCTCTCTTGCAGTCCCAGCTCCGGAAGCAGAGACTCTCGCAACAATTCAAAAATAATTGGGTAATCTTAATTGAGTCCCTAAATGAATCTTTTCCAAACCTGGCTGCCTGCACTTTCTTTAAACAAAAAAAATGTAATGTAATGCTTCAGAATTTATTTGAACTATAACAACCGCTGACGAGAACCTACTCGTCTCGGAGCACGCAAGGGTTCAATCGAGTGCAGGCACATCAGATCAGGACCGTTTACAACTTTTGCTCTAGGCAGCGTGGATTCACCGCTGCAGGATCAGCTTCAGGTGCAGGAGATCTCCTTCGTCAAGATCACCGCTGAACGTAGCGATCCCTCAGTATTGGTGTATTCATTACATTGTTATTATATTATCATTATATCATCTGGAGAGTGTCTGGAAGCATGTTCAGATTCTCAAACACCGGGTTATCATCAGTAGCATCTTTGAATCCAAGCTATCGCCGATTAAACTCTGAGCTGTGAGAGATCTACAGAAACATTACCCCATCTGGATGTGTTTCAGGAAATTCACATCCTGCACTTTTATCCCTCCTGAGGAGGTGCAGGCCTGTAAACCCTCAGGAAGGAACCCTTCAGCAGCAGAACACTGAGGATCAGGAGCGAACGGAGCGGGTTCAGCTCAAGGAAGGCTTCACCTGCGATGATTTAGAAAACATTTACATGCTAAAAACACACACTCTCGCACTCCGAGGAATCAGAGGTGCCTGAAGCCCCGTTGTGATCCACTAAATACCAGATGAAATGCAGACGCAGCATTCCCCACCCACCCCAATTTCTCTCTCTCTCTCTCTCTCCATGTTGAGGCCTGCAGCGAGGCACTTAGCTCAGATTAATTACACCATGCCGTTCCACTCCATTAGCTAAAGCGCTTTGTTCCTAACAACCCCTCTCTCTCTCTCTCTCACACCGGGGTTGATCCTCAGGCCGGACCGATGCAGAATCAGCTCCACGGCTGTGTCTCAATCACTCATTGATTCAATGCTTAGGGAAAGGTTATCCTCCGTGGAGCACATTTACCTCTGACTTTAAACAAAGGAATCTAGAGCTGAAACCTGCTGACGATGATGAGCAGCGAGGAGATTCATTTTCAGCAGTGTCTTGTCAGAAAGGAGAAGAGAAGTAGAGGAAGAGAGAGAAAAGACAGAAGACAGAAGAGAGAGGGACAGAGAGAGTTAGAGAGAAAGAGAAGTAGAGGAAGAGAGAGAGAGAGAGAGAGAGAGGGAGGCAGTGTGAGTGTGTTGCACTAATCAAGCTTTATTGATTTCCATTAGAAACACCAGAGAGAGCACACATACACACCGCGAATAAGAACCATCAGGGGGCATCACGATAAAGCTCCTCCCAGCGTTCGTTGAGCATGTATTTTCTGTGTGCCGTACGTCTCTCTGTCTGCAACCTTCACGCCATCTCGCATTGATCTCAACGTGACTGGTTTTCAGAGAGCGTTTCGTAAAGACCACGAGAGTCAGGTGGCCAGGGGTCTCTGCCCTGCATTAAGTCTGTGACGGACTGGAGCTCAGGTGAGCGCAGGAAAGCAGCATTAGCATGAGAAAGCCCACAATGACTCCTCCTGAGCTCCACCTTTCACATGCAAATACAGCCTCCACCCCCCATCTGCTCCACACAGCCCCTGGGGGGTCTGCCGACAGCCTGCGGCACTGACATTCACCCTCCCCTACCCTAGGGGAGCATGGTGAAGGTCTGGTCTGTGTCTGAGGTGTGTTTGTACGAGTGTAAACAGAAGCGTGCTCCAGACTCATGAATAATGCAGCTCTGGGAGACGGAACCATCCCACACTGGTTTCATCTGCTAGGAGTCACGAGGAACACGCATCCAGCACGGGACTACCACCACTGCTGACCACCCTCCACAAAGCTTTTATGGTTCGGTTCAGTTTGTCATATTGTGCTGACGCGACCAAGAAACCCATTCCCTTCGGAGAACCCTGACCCTGCCGCACACCCCACGACTCAATCTCTGATATTAGTCCAGAACGGAGTGAAATGTGGCGGAGGGTAAATCGAGAGATATTAACCGCTCATCTGATCCGATCTCATCCGTGTGTGTTACTCGTTCTGAAAACAGACTACAATTAAGAGCTGAGCGTGCGGAGTGTGTCCACAGCGCGAGATTAGAGCTTCATTAATCAGCCATGACCCTGCGTGTGCACACACACGCACGCACCCGCACACACACGAGAGCAGCTGTCTCTCTCACAAACTCTCCAGTGTACATGAGCACACCGTATCCCTCCTGGACCGACCGCAGCTATCCTCTTCACTTACACCTGCATAGCAATATATGTGAAAACACACCACCTCTTAGCAACCAGATATGCCACACGTCTGTAGTTTTTTAGTGACGGTGTTAGTCGGTGTATACTGACCGAGAACGGTGAGCTGGCAGGAAGCAGAGATGTTCTGCAGCGTGTTGTGAGCGACGCAGGTGTAAATCCCCGAGTCATCATCGCTGACACTGCTGATCCTCAGGTTGCTGCTGCTCACCAGAGAGTACTTTTTCGATCTAAGGACAGAGGTAACTGCTCAGAGCTGGTCTTCCTTGACGATTAACGCTCGCGGCATACAGGTCTTTCTCAAAAAAATTAGCATATTGTCATAAAGTTCATTCTTTTCTGTGATGCACTGATAAACATTAGACTTTCATATATTTCAGATTCATTTAACACACAACTGAAGTGGTTTGTGCCTTTTGTTTTTTTTTAAGCAGTTTTGAGCCGTTTGATCATTTTTTATGAAAACCTCAAAATTCTAACCTTGCACTCGGCAGAGGCAGATGTGCTCCTCTCTCTCCCTTATCTCATATTTTCCCAGCTGGGCTCTGTGTGTGTCTGCAGAGACTCTCACTATCCTGCTCTCCAAATAAAAGGAACTATGGATCTGATCAACTGGTCTCTGAATGCAATTGACACCATTTTCTCAACGAGGAGCGTGGGTTCGGGGGAACCCACCTGTCCTGCTGGAACTTACGCTGCTGGCTCCACAATGGACTCCTGGGCGAAGTGGAAGATCATGTGCCTGGCCGCTGTTATCTGAACGGGCCATGAGTACAGCACTGTTAATGGCAGCAGGAAAATATCGGCAGCTGACTGCAGCGGTCCCAGCACTTTCCCTGACCCTAGCCCATCCTGCAATGTTTTTCCTGTATTATGTCTATATGTGCTTTCTTTCTCAAATGTTACCTCTCAACACTTGCCTGTCCCCATGTCTGTGTCTATGTCTGTGGCCAGACGGGTCCTATTTCACAGCATGTAACAGGGTATGTGACAAATAAAGGTGTGATTGAATTGAATTGAAAATTCCAAAAATCTAAAAAAATTTGCATATTTTATCCGACGGATAAAAGAAAAGTGTTTTTAATACAAAAAAGTCAACCTTGAAATAATTCTGTTCAGTTCTGTAGTTGGTCGGGAATCCTTTTGCAGAAATGATTGGTTCAATGCGGTGTGGCATGGAGGCAATCAGCCTGTGGCACTGCTGGTGTTATGGAGGCCCAGGATGCTTTGATGGCAGCCTTAATCTCCTCCAGAGTGTTGGGTCTTGCGTCTTCACAATATCCCACAGATTCTCTATGGGGTTCAGCTCAGGAGAGTTGAGCACCAGTAATCCCATGGTCAGGAAACCATTTACCAGTAGTTTTGGCACTGTGAGCAGTTGAAAAAATGAATTCTTCATCTCCATAAAGCTTTTCAGCAGATGGAAGCATGAAGTGCTCTAAAATCTCCCGAGAGCTAGCTGCATTGACTCTGCCCTTGATAAAACACAGTGGACCAACACCAGCAGCTGACATGGCACCCCAGACCATCACTGACCGGTACTTGATACTGGACTTCAGGCATTTTGGCATTTCCCTCTCCCCAGTCTTCCTCTGGCACCTTGATTTCCAGTGCTGCTTCTCTGTAGACCAGGTCAGGTGCTTCTGCCGCTGTTTCTGTTTCAGAAGTGGCTTGACCTGTGGAATGCGGCACCTGTAGCCCATTTCCGGCACACGCTTGTACACGGTGGCTCTGGATGTTTCTACTCCAGACTCATCCACTGCTTTTGCAGCTCCCCCAATGTCTGGGATCGCTCCTTCTTCACAATCTTCCTCAGGGTCCGGTCACCTCTTGACATTGTGCCGCATTCATTTTCTGCCGCACTCTTTCCTTCCCACAGACTTCCCACTGAGGCGCCTTGATACAGCACTCTGGGAACAGCCGATTCGTTCAGAAATCTCTTTCCGTGTCTTACCCTCCTGCTTGAGGGTGTCAGTGATGTTCTTCTGGAGAGCAGTCTTACCAATGATTCCGGTTTTGAGTAATAAACCAGGCTGGGGTTTTTAAAAGCCTCAGGAATCTTTTGCAGGTGTTCAGAGTTCATTAGTTGATTCAGATGATTTGGTTAATCGCTCGTTTAGAGAACCTTTCCATGAAAAGCTAATTTTTAGGGTTTTCATGAGCTCCATGCCAAAATCATCAATATTAAAACAATAAAAGGCTTGAAATACTTCAGATGTGTGTAAATGAATCTGAGATATATGCTAGCCTAATGTTTATCAGTACATTACAGAAAATAATGAACTTTATCACAATATGCTAATCTTTTGAGAAGGACCTGTACTGCTCTAGCAAGAGGCTCTCACCGGATATGAATGATCTGGTTTCCTCTCATCCAGTAGAAGCTCGGAGTGGGGAAGCCAGCAACAGAACATTCAAGCAATGTGTCACTGCCCAGTAGAACAGAGATCTTCTGGGGCTTCTGAAGGAACTCTAGATCCCTCTGCAGGCCTGGCTCTGGAACAGTGAACAGCAGAGAGACACTCAGAGGAAACCCACAAGACTCGTTCTGTCTGCTCGCTCGCTCTCTCTCTTTGAGCTCTGAACACACAGTAGATGTGCTCATATTTGAATGCTCTTCTCCACCCTGTTCTGGTCTCGGGATGCGCGCAGGATTCATTTGAGTCAACAGTTCCATCACAGACACATTCAATCAAGATCGACTCATCGGATCTGAACGATTCATTTGAGTCTACAAAACAGAAAATGATCCCCAACACTCAAAGAAGAGTTTGAAACAATGAACGAATGGATGAATAAAGGAATTGTCGAAGATTTCAATGAGTGAGATAAACAATTAATAACCAAACGAAAGAATGAAAGGAAGGAATGAGAAATTAACAGATGAGTGAGGGACTCACCGTGAATTACCGTCAGCTGCGCATCGCCGCTGTACATGTCCCGCCCGGAGCTCTGAGTGACACAGCGGTACGACCCCGCATCATGGGCGGTGACCCGGCTGACCTGCAGGGACCCAGAGGGCAGGACCGCCACCCGTCCCCCTCCCGGGTCTGAGGTCACAGCTATGCCCCCTCCTGGATCTGAGGTTTCGCTCAAGTCCTGCCTGTTTCTCTGCCAGCCAATCAGAGGCCGGTTTGCCCCTGTCACCAGGCAACGGAAGAGAGCGGTGTCGCCGAGATGAGCCGTGACCGACGATGATGAGACCTGGGGAACTACAGGACCTAAAGGAGACACACATAGATTGATGGCACGCAACTGAAGAACATTCTGGACCTGAATCCGGATTCTGATTGGCTGATGAAAATAATGGTATTCTGAAGTGGTTCCAGAAGATCTGCAGTTTTTCACGACAAGCTTGTGGCTTTAGATGAAAGGGAAGCAAGAACTTCATCCGCTACTACATTTGTCACTTTTGATAAAGGCATCTGATAAAAAAAAAAAATCTAAACACGGAAAACTCTCTTTAGCTAATCACAAACTGAGTGAACCCCCCCCATACCTCTCTCTCTCTCTCGCTCTCTCTCTCTCGTGGGAAACTCAATTACTCCGCTTTACCCTGGAGCCGTGTAAGTCAGTGTGTTATTGTTATTAATATCACAAGGGAGATGTTGTGAACATTACTCCTTTAACTGCCTCCAATTACAGCCTCACAGGAGCTGTTAGCACACACAGGCAAGAGAGAGAGGTGGGGGGGGCACACATGCACACAGCCCTGTCGCCAGCATCCACTTCCACAGTCGGACCCCGGACAGTAAAGAACATCATCACGGAACTATCGAGAGTGAAAGGATCCAGGTGTAACAAACTCATAGCAGGTCTACACCCGACCCAAGAAGACCAGCCCCCATCAGATCTATAAACAAAGCTACAAAGAGAAAACTGTTGGCGTGAGAGCAACAGTACGACAGCTCTCCAACAGAAACCACAGAGATCCAGACGATTCAGAGCTCCGCCTTCAGTACTACCAGGCTCGAAGAAAAACCTTGTAATGAGTATCAATGGCTTCACAGAGCTCTCCTCCAACCAGGCTCTAAAGCTTCAGAGACCAAGCTCTGTATAGAATGTAATTATGATAGAATAATGGAACAAAATAAAACCCAGGAATTATCATTTAGAGTAATCCAGCAGCCTTGACGACCAAGATGACACTCAGCGATGGGTCCATACAGAAGATGGGTAGGAGGAAGGGTGACTAGAGTGCTTCATAATCTGCTCTAATTAAGAGGGTGTTGATATGCAAATGAGCAGGCAGAGTGAGCATTTAAATCTAATTAAGACTTTCTATAGAGGCGGAGAAATGAGCAGCGGCGGAGCGATAATCACATCAGAAAGATGCAGCGGCAGCTCAACAGCCCTCAACATGACGGAGATCTAGGTGCGGAACACATCATTTGTTCATTCATTCCTTCAGAAACCCCCCGAAGAGAGAGAGAGAGAGAGAGAGAGAGAGACAGAGACAGAGACAGAGACAGAGACAGAGAGAGAGAGAGAGAGAGAGACAGAGAGAGAGAGACAGAGAGAGAGAGAGAGAGAGAGAGAGAGAGAGAGAGAGAGAGAGAGAGAGAGAGAGAGAGAGAGAGAGAGAGAGAGAGAGAGAGACAGAGAGAGACAGAGAGAGACAGAGAGAGAGAGAGAGAGAGAGAGAGAGAGAGAGAGAGAGGTTCCACAAGGTTCCACAAGGTTTGGTTCTTGCTCTTTTTGACCTAAAGCACTTCCCTGGGTCCCATCACCACTGCTCTGCTGACAACACTCATCTTCTTTCACCTGATGGTTATGACCTGCACAACAGACATCTTCAGATTGATGTGGACCTACAGCTCAACGTGGCAAAGATGGAACTGCTGGTGGTTACTGCAGATCCCACTTTCCAGCATGGCTTCACCATTCAGCTGGAGTCCTCAACAACCTCACCCTCTGCCTCAGTTCAGAACCTGGGAGTGATCTTCGATGAGCCGCTAGCATTCAAAGAGCTTGTCACTCCAGGAGCTCAATCATGCAGATGTGCCCTGTTTAAGATCAAACCAATCAGGGACCTCCTTCAGAGCATTCCACGCAGCTTCTAGTTGAAGCGCTGATCATATCTAAACTAGACCAGTCTGCAAAACACAGGTTTTGAATCGATCCCGAACAGCCCGACCATCAGCCAATCAAGCTCCCGAGCAATCATGAACAAAGCTCCGGTACCGTTCACTGTGACCCGAGCGCTCCGACTGACTATGGCGCCAATCCCCTCCAGCGTCGCCAAGCATTGATACGAGCCGTGATCTGGCTGCAGGTGCTGTGGGTTTAGCAATCCACGCAGAACTAATGATCCGTTGGCTAGCTGCAGTTGTCGCTCATCGACTAGCGCACTGAGCAAAACCCCGTCCTTCTTCCAGGAGATTATGGGAACTCCGTGGTCGGACCGTGCTTCGCAGTGCAGTTGGAGCACGGCTCCAGGATCCACAACAACGTCCTGAGGCTCGCTCTCGAAACGTAGATCCACGAAACCAGAACCTGCGGAGACAAACGAAGAATGTTTCATCAGCACAACAAACGAATAGTAGATACCAAGCATTCTAGCAAGGGATCTTCACACAGTCATCCGCACACCTGGACTAGCGGATGCACGACTAGTCCACGAGAGCAGAGCAGCTGGGCACAAGCCAATCAGAATCAAGCATTCAACATCCATCAGGTATCTCTTCTCTAGCGAGAAGATGTAATGCACAAGGAGCGACCGGGAGCTGCACGGAAGAAGTCCCCGCTCCGACGCTTCGTTGTTAAAAACATCGACGAGGAAATAAATAAAAATAGTGCTTGAAGAAACCAATAAATATCCAGCACAGACAGACACTCTGACCACGTGAACCGGTGACTAAACCCCAGCATCCCTCGTTCTCTGACTGAGAGAGAAAAATGAAATAAATCGTTCTATTATAATATGTTCTAACAGAAATTAATAATAATACTTGAAAAAATATAAATGAAATAAAAAGACTAATGTTCTATTGTTATAGTGTATTATATGTTAATAATACTATACTGTGTTGTTATTGTTCGTAACTTCTGTATATGTGTTAATTCAATTCCTTTTTTATAGTCTTATTTTAAAATATATAATTTTTGTTGTTATTCATTTTACATTAATTAATACTATTGGTTGAAGCTTTGGCAACACAATGCAGTTTGTCATACCAACAAAGCTGTATTTGAATTTGATTCGAGTGAAGAGAGAATAGAAACAAAGAATTTAGATTGAGAAAAAAAAATACAATGAGAGACAGAGGAGGCCTCCCTCTCTCTCCCTCTCCCTCCCTCTCCCTCTCCCTCTCTCTCTCTCTCTCCCTCTCCCTCTCCCTCTCCCTCTCATCTGATGGTGATGACAGACCTGAAGGTGTGTGACAGAGATCGATAAAGCGACTGAACAAACGGTAACCATGGAGACGCCAATAGTGAGGAAATGAGCAGATCTAGGAGAGCATCTCTCACCGCGTCTGAGGAGCATTCTGCAGCTCACAGCCTCAACGCGTTCATCTGAGACCTCGAGAAAATGATTTCAAACAAAGAACCTGGTCCTCTGATGATTGGACCAGATGCTGCAGACAATGAGGAGAATAGAAAGATTTGGAAGACACTCATAGGAACTGGAATGGACTGAAGAGATCCATCTACAAACTTAAAAAGGTTCCACAGCTGAAGATCTCTCTGGAGAAGGTGATCTCTGATCAGAGCAGTGTGATGGACGGAGATCCAACACAATGCCTCAGATCATCTGCAGATCATCTCCATCGCTCTTCATCACCACTCCTCCTAGCTGTGTAATCTGGAGAATCTCATTGTGATCACGTTAAACCTGTGCTCAGGTCAAAAGTGCAGACACGGCTATAGTAGACCTACATTCAGGAGTAATCCAGGAGGCATCTGGTAATCCAGATCAACTTTACAGAGAAGACGACCATGGAACCATAGCTCCATCTGCTTCGTGCCCATGGAGAGGGGACTCCACTAACCACTGCGCCCCAGAGCTGCATCCGCTTCATCTCATAGGTCTTCATCTCCACACGATTCGGTTCAGTAGGTACAGCTTGAGCGACTGTTTGTTTAGTGCTCCATCAGTCGCTGTCTTCCTCATTGTCCCTTTATAATCAGTTTGCTTCCAGCACTTTGCTTGATCATTTCTCAAACGCGCTGCTCGTTTCACTAAAGCGTAATTATCCAGTAGAACCCAACAAATATGTAAATCAGCCTGTAGCCCTCATTAACTCCTCTGTTTATTCATCCACCGTTTACTTTGTTTTCATCAGAGCGAGAGAGACAGAGAGAGAGAGAGATTCCACTGTGCATCTCAAAACATCAGTCTGAACCAGATGGAACCAAACATGAACCAGCTTTGACCAGAACCGAACAGGTCTATACTCAACCACTCTGAACCAGACAGAACCAGACTGAACCAAAACTGAACAAAACCGAACCAGACTGAACCATAACTAAACAGTCTGAAGCAGACTGAACTGAATCGGGAACCAGTCAGAGCCAGAACTGAACCAGCTTAAACCATCAGAACTACTCTGTACTTCAGGAGCCAGTTTATTCCAGAGGACTGGGGCTGATAAACTGAATCCAAGAGAACCCAGCAACATTCTCGAGGGCTTCCGTGTGACCAGGGATAAAGCGGATCTAAGGGTCCAGATGAGGTTATGAACAGAAATTAGTTCACTGAGAGAAGGAGTCGTTTTTAGGTAACCAGTGAAGATGATGTAGAACTGGGTGATGTTCTCAGTGTTTGTGTGAGTAACCTGGCTGCAGCGTTCTGAACCGGCTGAGATGCTCTACCAGAGGGTCACACAGGAGAGCAGAGAGTGAGAGACAGAGAGTGAGAGAGGGGGCTGAGAGAGAATAGGAGAGAGAGAGTGAGAGAGAGAGAAGGGGAAGTAAGTGAGAGAGAGGGGTGAGAGAGAAAAGAGGGAGAGTGAATGAGAGAGAGAGGGGAAAACGAGAGTGAGAGGGGGAAAGAAAGTGAGTGAGGGGGGAGAGAGAGTGAGTGTGAGAGAGAGAGGGGGGAGAAAAAGAGTGAGTGAGAGAGAGGGTGAGAGATTGGGAGACAGAAAGTGAGAAAGAGAGAGAGTGAGAGGGAGAAAAAGAGGGAGAGAGAGGGGGGAAAGAGTGAGAGAGAGGGAAAGAAAGAGAGTGAGAGCGGGAGAGAGTGAGCGAGGGAGAAAAAGAGTGAGAGAGGGAGAGAAAGTGAGAGAGAGAGAGGGAGAGAGAGAAAGTTCAAGTTCATTTGTATAGCGCTTTTCACAACAGATATTGTCTCAAAGCAGCTTTACAGTAAACCAACAAGTTTAAACTCAACAATGAATTAATAAATAAGTGATGTACATGTCCCTGATGAGCAAGCCCCTAATGAGGGCGACTGTGGCAAGGAAAACTTCCTTTTGGAAGAAACCTTGAGAGTTACCAGACTCAAAAGGGGAACCCATCCTCATTTGGGCGACAACAGCAGTGTGATTTATATAAACTATAGTATAAACAGATGATGACTGTGTTAGGGGTAGGTCCAGGGGGCGCCAGAACATCTCCAGGTGAATCCGGTTGTTAGTTGAGCTGGTGGGCGGAGCCTCCGGCGTCTCGCGATGAGTATGGGAGGGAAGGGTGGAGGGGTGGGCAGAGGTCCAGGGAGTCTCGGGAAAGAAAGAAGGAGAGAGAGGGAGAAAAAAGAGTGAGAGAGAGGGAGAGAGAGAGGGGAAAAGATTGAGAGAGAGAGAGAGTAAGTGAGAGACAGAGGGAGAAAAAGAGTGAGGGAGTGAGAGAAAGAGGGAGAAAAAAGGAGTGAGAGAGTGAGAAAGAGAGAGAGGGAGCTGAAGAACATTCAGGAAGACCTGATGTCCCCACAGTCACAGCTGTTATCTTCCCGCTCAGGAACCTTCTGGTTTTTTTTTTTGTTTTTTTTTGGTGATCAGCTCGTGGCAGAACTCAGCGGGGCACAAGGAGATGAAGGAGCTGAACGTGGTTCCTCCTCTGGAGGAGCGTCGTGTCAAACCTTCCCTGCAGGAGCGCTGTTCCTTCCTGCTGCCCAAGCCTCAAGCAGCTCCAGTTGTAAACTGGAGAGTGCTCAGGTGCCGCCCCAAAAGCACCCCCCCCCCCCCCTCCACAGCGCACACAAGGCTCAGAGGTCAAGAGAAGCCGTGACCCCAGCTCTTCATTACTGACACGCGCTGAGCTCAGGAGTCATCGGTTCTTTCACACAGGAAACAAAGAGTCAATCTGCCCGTCGGGGAGTGTGTGGGGGGGGGGGTGCATGGCAGCTGCGGAGTCACACACACAGATCATACGCTGCTCTCCTGATCACACATTAACCCACAGCAGCACACTGACCTGCGATCAGCACATCAGACACATCCCTCACGCGCTCATTGCTAAAGCAGCTTTTCCCAGAGTCACCGCATCCTAGCGATTACAAAGAACACAAACTTAATCTGTTTGTTTAATCTACTTTTCTGGAGAACTGCAGTGAAGCCTCCTTTATAAACCTCTAGCGCTATACTGAACAGTGTTTCAGTTTCACCGTCCAAACCTAAGTTAACTTTTCCTGGGGTTTGAACCCAGGACCTTTGCACAATGCTCTACAGACTGAGGTACAGCTGCCCGGTGAATCATTCTGGTTTATTCAGTACTGCTCTCGGGACTGTTCCATCGCCTGTAATTTGACAGAAGATTAAAGCAAGATTGCGATCATCTCTATAATCGATTGTGATCTTCAGACTCACTCACAAAAAACATCTCAAACAACACTCTCTTTCTCTCGTCTGGAAAAACCTGTCGGTGCAAGCAAACACAGCGTAAGTGAACACTTTTACTTTGGCCAAGCGGTCCCTGATCTCCCTAGCAACCACATCCAAGAGTCAGGAACCATAGCAACCACATGGTGACTGCCATCTATTCTCCGTGACGAAGCTGATGCTATGAAATAGACACTGTGGCGTTCATGCGCTCCACCGCTAGTCAGTAGAAGGGAACCGAACCGTTCCCCATCAGCCTCATTATTCTTCAGTCGTTAAAGATTTAGTTTTATTTCTATATTAGGGACACGACTTAGAACGAATCAGGATCCAAGGGGAGCGCTGGAGACAAGCACCCTCGTTATTCACTGCACACGGCTCAGATTAGATCCCCCACTGAACTTGGTCTCTCCCACACCTTTGATTGGCATGATGAACTTGAATGTGATGGATGAACATACCCTAGCAACCAGTCTGAACTCCCTAGTAACTGTATTGCAGTAATTGACATGCTCAAATGGCGTTTGAAGGGCGAGAGCATCCCACTGGGAAATTTCCAGCGCTGCACAGCAATTAGAGGAGTGATAGATTAAAGAGACAGCGCCCCCCATCTGCTCAGGCAGACCCTCGATAGAAGCAGAGCAACGCTTGCAAGCGCCTTAGAGACTGAAAAGTAAACGAGAGGGAGAGGGAGAGAGAGAGCGAGAGAAAGAGAAAGAAAGAGAAAGAGAAAGAAAGAAAGAGGGAGAAAGAGAGAGAAAGAGAGAGAGGAAGAGAAAGAGGGGGAGAGAGAGGGAGAGGTAGAAAAAGGGAGAGGGAGAAAGAGAGAGAGAGGGAGAGAGAGGGAGAGAAAGAGAGAGAGAGAGAGAGAGAGAGAGAGAGAAAGAGAGGGAGAAAGAGAGAGAGAGAGAAAGAAAGAGAGAGGGAGAAAGAGAGAGAGAGGAAGAGAAAGAGGGGGAGAGAGAGGGAGAGGTAGAAAGAGGGAGAGAGAGAGGGAGAAAGAGAGAGAGAGGTAGAGAGAGAGAGAGGTAGGGAGAGAGAGGGAGAGAAAGAGAGGGAGAGAAAGAGAGGGAGAAAGAGAGAGAGAGGGAGAAAGAGAGAGAGAGAGGTAGGGACCAATGGGAGTGCTGGAAAATATCCAAGTACCAAACATCAATAAAAAAAACACCAGTTCATCAATAAACGTGGTTGAACCTGACGGACGAGGTGCTATCACAGGTCAGATGAAACTGGTCAGATCACCAGAGTCGTTCATAACCGTGGTGACCCCTCAGCTGCATGTCGGAACTAGAACCTTGGCTGAGAAAAACCTCGCACCTGAAAGCAAACCCTCGGGTCACACCACTTCATCTGCTTCTGAGTAACCAGCCACACAACATCCGCTAAAACACCAGAGCTACCGGCCAGATATGATAACAGCCATAACGAACCAAGAACAGGGCTGCAGAACATCCCAGAGCCGCTCTCTTCCTAAAACCCGCATCAGAGGTTCACTCGCGAAAACCAGAAGCGAGTCGGTCTCCCCGAGATGAGAGGAACTGGAGCTCGTGGAGCAGAGGAACCTGCAGATCTGCTTTAGCCTGGACGCTATGAAGCACTATGGAGGATTTGTGTCTGAACGCAACCAAGCTCTTCCTGAACCCTGCTGGTCACAAGAAGTTCATCAGATGATTCTGTGGCTGCACTGAGCTCCTCTGGATGAACTCCTGAGAGTTTCACTGAGAGAAACAGAGTCGAACCACTTACAGTTGCTGACTCCAGTCATGGACCAAAATAATTCCTTCATTAGTGGAAGATCCATAATTAACCCAGACTGGACGCGCACACACACAGAGAGAGAGAACAAGAGAGTCAGATCTAACCAGGGGAGAACAATGAGGAGACCAAAAGACCACACTACAGAAGAATGAGGAAAGATCAATCAAGAGAGAGTGTTCAACAGTGTTTCAGTTTCACTGTCCAAACAACTAACAGCATGCGCTCTGGGATTGAAGAGATCGAGTTGTGATATAGTGCAGGAGCAGACGGCTCCGATCGCCTAGAGCTCGAACGTTCAGGGCTTTAAACCCCAGCAGCAGCCGTTTATAAACGATGCAGTTTTTATTGGAATGCAGTGCATGGAGGAGAGGATTGGTGTGATATGATCATACTTTCATGTTCTACTGAGGAGTCCACAGCTGCGTTCTGATCTCTCTGCCGTTTATTTCAGGAGGTTACAGTCATTTGTTCTAGAGCTCATGAAAGCATGGAGTAGCTGTTCTGCATCTGCTGCGGAGAACATGTTCCTCACCTTTGAGATGTTTCAGTTTTAGTAACAAATCTAGTTATTATTATCAAACTGTCATCAATGGGGGTTTTCACTGACATCAACAGTATCGTCACTGTGTTTCGAGTCTGATTTCAGAGACAAGGAGCAATATTTCTCTGAGTTCAACATAAAGAAAAGTTTACTCTGGATAACTCTGATAGCTGTGACGGCCTGCATTTTGCATTAGCCTTTTCTTTGGTAACTTTTTATTTAAGTTCTAGGTGGAGTGGTCCTGATGGAGGACACCTGGAGGGCCCGGAGTCTCTCCACAGGATAAAATCTTTCCAGCACTCTTTAGGGGAGTGGTGGAGCAGCTGTGACTCTCTGCTCCCGCTGGGCTAGTGTTGGCTGTCGCTGCCCTGACGTAGACTGGCGTGGGCTAGGACGCTCACCTCCTCGTTCCTTTTGTTATGTCTGCTGGTGTTTTTGTTTGTTTGAGTTGTTTATTAAATGAAATTATTGTGGTCAACTTATCGTTTGCGCTCTTTTTGTTGTGGTCTTTGAGCCAGGGCATGACATGGTCCGGAAGCATCTTCTGAAATGTGGAGCTGAGCATCATCCGCAGAGAGAGCCGAATATCGGGCCTAATACTAATCCTTGTGGAACTCCATCGTTCACCGCTGCTGGATATGATTGTTTTCAATTAATGTTTTCAAGTCCAGTCATACATGAACACCTGCGGGGGGCGCTCCAGGAGAACATTGGGGTCGATCTAAACCATGCAGAAGCTTGTTCTTCCTATTAAAGCTATAGTGTGATGTAAGCGCCAGGGGCTCCAGGAACGCTTGCTGCAAGCTGCTGGAGCTCAGTTCTCCGCGGAGCCTGGCCTCGACACGGGCTTATTTTATTTCTCTTTTTCAGATTATTTGCGGCACATTGTCCTCGCTGCACCTGTATCTGATGTTATCCTCATGTGGTTCTGAGGCTCCTCATCAGAGCTCAAGCTGCAGAACATTTCTCTTTCCAACACTGAGGACGAGCAGCCGGAGCCTCAGACAGGGCTGAGCTTCAAGCACTAGAGCTGGACCTTAGGAACGGCCCTGTGCTGGGGGTGGCAGCCTCGTTCGAGAGAGAAAGCGCTGTGCCGTGTGCTCATCATTTGTATTCCATCCACGAGCAGCAGCGCTTCTCTTTTCTCTTTCCCATCATGCCCTTCAGCAGCACAATCCATCACACACACACACACACCTTCAGCGGCACAATCCATCAGCGGAGCATTCATCACAAACACACAGCGATTACAATAATCCTCGTTTACCCCCCCCCCCATCTCTCTCTCGCTCTCTCTCAGGTGCTTGTGCAACAGCTGCTCTTTTAATCATCACACACCCGCTCCTCCCTGCAACAATGTATTAAAAAGAAGAGGCAATTCCCTAGCAACCACCCAGAACACCCTAGCAACCCCAGACCAGCCACGTGCAAATCTGCAGATCCGCGATCATCTAGGAGCTCCCTCACAGCCTCAGAGTCAGCTGAGCTTCCCTCCAGGCGCAGACTGGTGCCTCATCGATGTGTGCAACACGTCAGGGGATGGAGACACCGCGGATGGAGGAGGCACCTTCACACTCAGCCCACGGACATCATCACAGCCCAGTACGATGTACATTATTTTGCAGCGTGGTTAGCTCAGTCTCCCATCAAGCAATGAAAGGAAGGTTTGATGAAGCTGTGGAGAGAATCAGAGTAAGAGCTAATCTGCTCTTCTTCATCATCCGCCCTTCCTTAGAAAGCTCTTTTGTTTCCGTGGAGACCAAGAGCAGGGTGGACCAGAGATCGTTAGCATATACGCTAAAGAGAGACAGGCTTCAGACGTCTCCCTCCTCATTAGCCGCGTGAGCAGAGTCGTACCGTAACCCTGTGTGCGTGCGCTGCAGGGCGCTGTGGCTTACACGTGTTACGTGCGTTCCACGACTGAGAGCACGTTCTCGCCATTTCATTCACTTCGATTGGCCGGAGGAGGAGCAGGAGACTGGTTCTTCACATGTTCCTCTGCATCTGCTTTCTTATCGCTGCAGAAGAAATATTTCTCGAGTTTCTCCGAGGCTCATGTTTTTGAATGACAGCTCCTGGGATTCGAGGCCGGCACTAGCTTCTACGCTACACGTCAGAGCAGTTGTAGGTGTTGGCTCGTGTCTCAGTTCAGGTTCGGTTTGATGTGATTTCCTTTCAGGCACTAATCACTGGAAAGCTGGTTATGACATGGCAGCGCCCCCCACAGGTCATCCGTAACTGCACAAGCCCTTTGGCCGAGGCTTTACGGGCAGCATTTCCTCCTGCGGCAGAGGATGCAGCAACAGGAGCTTGGAAGTGATGGGCCACAGCAGAGCAGCAGATCTCTGTAGACCTCCAAACTTACTTCATGCGTCCTTCAGATCAGCTCCAGAAGAGAGCAGAGAGAACATCATGATGGAGCAGCTGCATCCAAGAGCAGAGCATTGATGCAGAGGAGTAACCTGCTGGACTGAAGCAGTGGAGAAACCTTCTCTGGAGGGTCTGCTTCAGTCTGATGCAGATAACGGTTGACAAAGAGCAGGAAAACGGCGAAGCCTGCAGCAGGCGGAGGAGGCTCCACTAATCTAAGAGATGCTTCAGAGCTGGAGGAGAGAGAAAGGATCAGTGGCTGATGGAGAGATCTGACTGCTTCTCTCTCTCTCTGCCCGAGGCTTTGTTCCTCTATTTCTGACTCGATGAATCTTTGATTGTGTAATTATAGATCAGTAACACGTGGTTCTCACAGGCGCCTCGTTCGAGGGCACAGCGCTTGTAAGAAAGAGCACTGAGTGCTTTATTCACTCCTTTTTTATGCAAACGTGCTCCCTGGCATCTCATTAATTCAACGCTGACCACACCCCTTTTTCTGGGTTTTCAGAACTGAGGCGTAAAAGCACCTCCTGAGTGTCACGGGTGTTGTGACTAAAATCATAACAGTAACCCGAAGGATCTTTCGTTCTCATTCTGAGTGATTCAGTTCAACCCAAAGTGATTCACTTCAGCTCAGAATAAGAGAAGGAGAGAGGTTTAGACAGTGAAACTGAAACGCTGCTGTGCGTTATGCTGGTGTTTTCTGAACAGACGTGAGATTGTTCCTCAGTCGTGCAGAAACAGTCGGAGGCAGCAGACGGTGGATGATGGAGGACGCTGTGTGTGTCTGTAAGCGTGTGTTCGGGGTCAGAGTGAAAGCGTTTGCAGTTTGTCAGGTTTATGAGAGCAGCATCAGTATTCAGCACACACACACTGCAGAGGAGAGAGAGAGGGAGCGACTGAGCGAGAGACACACACTGTGCATACTGATGGAGAGAGAGAGAGAGAGAGAGAGAAGCAGAGCAACACTCAGCAGCAGAGGAACATTGTGATGTTTTAAGAGACGACTAGAAATGACCAGAAATAAACAAACACTCCGAGAGGACACCGGTGAACTGCTCAAACAGAGGATAAAAGGAGGTTTGATCAGAGAAACACTCCCTCGCAGAGACAGCTGAGAGAGAAAAGAAGAAGGGATGAAAGAAAAGAAAGGGACGGGGTGATAAGAACAATAACTGAGGAGGTGAGGGATTCGATGATCAGTGTGAGAACAGACAACAGCATCCTCCCCATCACTGCGCGTGCGCGAGGGTGTGTGTGTGTGCGCTCTAGGACCCAAACAAACACGAGCTCAGGGAGAAGAGAGTGCTGCTGAGCGCCGAAGTGATTTATAACTCCGTCCTGATGCCTCATCAGCTCCTCTATTCATCCTTTATTCACGCTCCTCTCTTCCTTTCACTGGAGCAGGAGGTGTTAACAGTCGTCCGCGTGCCGTCTGTCCAATCTGTCCATCTCTGTCTCTCCTCTTTTCTTTGTCCTTCTGTCGCTTGTGGACTCCAGAGATTCAGAGCTTTATTCAGAGACCACCTCCCGCCGAGAACAGAGACGCCGCCACAGACACACATGCTAACCACACACACGCTGGAGGAGGGGGGTGAGGATCTGGCGCCCTAATGAGCACACTCGCCAGGGAGACATACTGTTCAATTACACACAGCCAGAGGAGGAGCAGACGGGGATCTGACTCCCTGCAATAAGCCAGTGAGGGGAGCATGAGGATTTGGCAACCTAATGAGTGCACTCAACAGGGAGCGACTCTCAGCTCAGCCACACACAGCTGGAGGAGGAGTCAAGGAGGATTTGGCTCCCTTCTGAATCAGTAGAGTTTATTACAAGCTCAGGACTCGAACCCAGGTTTCCCCAGTGTTACACTAGCTAACCACTACACCATCGAGGAGAACACCGGAGCTGATTCAAATTCTTCGGTGTGTTTGTTTAAATCAATAAAATGAGATAGAGGGAGGAAAAGAGAGAGAGCGACAGAGGGAGAGAGAGGAGAAGATAGCGACAGAGGGAGAGAGAGGAGAAGAGGAGAGAGCGACAGAGGGAGAGAGGAGAGAGAGAGCGACAGAGGGAGAGAGAGGAGAAGAGGAGAGAGCGACAGAGGGAGAGAGAGGAGAGAGAGAGCGACAGGGAGAGAGAGAAGAGAGAGAGCGACAGAGGGAGAGAGAAGAGGGAGAGCGACAGGGAGAGAGAGAAGAGAGAGAGCGACAGAGGGAGAGAGAAGAGGGAGAGCGACAGAGGGAGAGAGAGGAGAGAGCGACAGAGGGAGAGAGAGGAGAGAGAGAGCGACAGGGAGAGAGAGAAGAGAGAGAGCGACAGAGGGAGAGAGAGAAGAGAGAGAGCGACAGAGGGAGAGAGAGAAGAGAGAGAGCGACAGAGGGAGAGAGGGGGTAAGAGCAAGTGTGTGCACAGGTAGGCCCGTTTTAAATAAATCAATGAATCTAAATCTATTTTTATTTCTTTAATAAATCAAAGCTACTCGTAACCTTTTTAGCAAACACCGTCACGGTGGCACCAGTATCACGGCAACTATGTGGAAAAGCAGTAAATAAATTATTTAGTAGCACTGAGAATTCACCAAATCGCTGATTGAAGAGAGAGAGGGGGGGAGAGCAACAGGTAGAGGGGATGGGAGAGCAACAGAGAGAGAGAGAGACACAGGGGCTCTTCATTTTAACACATTCTCAATCACAAAAGACTGTATATTAAATCCTGTGTTTGTTTCTTTGTGTCTGTTGAATAAACCTCCATCTGCCTCTCTCTCTCCCTCTCTCTCTCTCTTTCTCTCATATATATATATATATCAAATATATAATCATTTAAACAGAATTGTGCAGCATTTCTATTCTTTCCAGCAGCTGTTCCAGGGCGGTGGTGGCGCTATAAGGAAACAGAGAGTTCTCTGGTGACTGCTCCGCTGATCCACAGCTGCTTTTATCGAGGGTTGGGAAAAGTCTATGCCTCGCAGTCGTAACCAGTGTGTTCCGCTGCTCTCAGCTGCTGTAAATAACAATCCCCCGGGCCGCGGCACATCAAGGAGCTTCGCTAGTTGTCGAACAAATCATTTGCGAGACACTGTAAAAATAAATGAAGAATAATCCATTTCATCAACCACTGAAAGGGTTTCTGAGCATCAAACTGTTGCCGGAAACTCCCAGAACCCAAAAGGAACCTTTCAAAAGCACAACGGAGTGGTACAAACCGGTCCCCTGGAGCTGAGCAGAACCATAAACAACGGACGGATCCACATGTGACTTCTGCAGTGTCAGGGAGGATCTGTGTGACAGCGAGTCTCTGCTGCATCGCATTAATTCCCTCGTTAATGTTAGCGGGTTTCTCCTCACAGCAAGCCCTCGCAGAGAGACACTTCCGACCAATCGTCACTAAGCAATCACTCAAGGAAGGGATACGTGAAGGTCATGAAGGTCAAGTGAAATATGATCATTATCACCAACACTCACGGATCCCGATTAAAACCCCAGGAACAACACAAAACCTGCTGCAGAAACGCCTCGACCCCTTCAGGCCCCTCGCGGAACACAAACCCTGACACGAGCGGCTCGGGATTATTCGCTTCTGAATATGAACCGCGTGCTTTTCCTTCGAGCTGTTGTGACAAACGTCAGGTCGAGTTAGAGCCGAAGCAAAGCGAATGTGTCATTCCTCATGAAAACCTGCATCATTCACGAGTTCTCTGACCCGACTCCGGCAGACCAGCGTTCCCAGAGCAGACCGTCCTGAAGCTCGTGGTCCTGTGCTCCTCCTCATCTCTAATAGCTCATCCAGGCCTGAGTTCAGCTCAGTGGTCTGCAGACCAGAAGGTCTTTTCCAAACAAGAATGCGACTGAAGCTGGAACACGAAGAGCTGTGACTCATCCGTTCATCGGTCCCTCGTTCGTGGAGCAGCGGAGAGATTCTCCTTCACAAACAGTTGCTGGAGGAGTTCTTTAGGCCGGGGACATCACACACCCCGCATCGGAACTCACGCAGTAGGTAGTAGGTAAATCCTTTCATGATGTGTGATGCGGCTTCCTGCAGTGCATCATGGGATTGAGAAAAGCCACCTCGGAGGGAGCAGGCCACTTTTTCCCTGACGCTGCACCATGGCTTCTGACCGGGAGGAGCTTATTCTGGACCCAGTGGTTTCTCCAAAAGGGCCTCAGTGCACATGAGGGGACCTCGGAGCATCTACATCGGTATCCTCAGCTAAGATCATGAGCTCTGGGTCAGGGCTGACGGGAGGCTCTGTTAGAGACAGGGTAAGGGAGCTCAGTCACTCGTGAGGAGCACGGAGACGAGACGCTGCTCCTCAACATCAGGAGAATCAAGCTGAGGACCTCTGGCAGCACTTTCAGAAGCCCACTCTACATCTCCACGTTCCAGTTCTGATCCTCTGAGAAGAAGCCCCACAATGCGCTGTAGAGGTCCTTGTGACCCGCCTTGGATCTTTTGAGGACACGGCTACAGAAACATCTCTGCTCCTACACCTGGAAAAGTGTCCTTTTCATCCGAGCATTCCTCTATTATTCATAACGTGTGTTCCGATCTCCAGCTTCCGATACTTTCTAACGCATAATAAATCATCCTTTATGATCTCTTCTGAAGATCCAAGCAACCAGAGCATCCGGAGCCAGACTCGACTGAGGCTTGAGGATGAGGAAGAGCTCCAGCTCCAGAACTATCAACTTGAGCAAAGGCAGAAATAAATTTTACAATTAATTATTAATTCTGCCTCTCTCCTCTCCCTTTCGTGTTGATGGCGTGTTGCAGTCGTTGTAATTAATCAGGATTTAATGAAGCCCAGACGCCATCACACACACACACACGCACACGCACGCACACACACACACACACACACACACTAGCCCGTCACACCTGATGAACCGAACGCTGGAGCACCACGAGGAGAGTCGGATCAGCTGCTTTCCTTCTAATGACTGTCAAACAGTCATCAGCCAATCAAAATCCACGCTTTGGCCCCGGACTGATCCCAGCCTTTGGTGAGGGTCACAGGGTTCTCCAGCTCACAGTGGGCACAGAAATGGCACCAGAAAGTGGTGCGTCTCAGGCCACACTCATTCACCATTCACTCTTGGGACCCTCGCGAGTGAATAGATATTCTTACAGTAAGTCATTACAAATCCCATCGATAACACAACGAGGAGCGACCCCTGACCCCAACTCAGAAACAGATCAGAGCGTGCGCGAGAGCCACCGGTCAGAGAGCGTGAGCCGCACACTGTGACGTCACGACGAACTTCATTGATTAACAGAACGAGATAAATGAGCCCAGATCAGAATTATTGATCGATGAAAAAAAATTGACAAAGGCAGACAATGGGCAGAGGGGGGGGGGGTGAGCAGCTGATGTAAACATGATCAATCAGAGTGATTCAGGTTATGCCGTTCATCAGCAGCAAGAGCATCCGATGAGGCACAGGTGATGAAAGAGAGAGAGAGAGAGAGAGAGAGAGAGAGAGAGAGAGAGAGAGAGAGAGAGAGAGAGAGAGAGAGAGAGAGAGAGAGAGAGACACACCGTGAGTGTGAGAGCCGCTGCCGCCGGTGATGCTGCTGCTGATGATGATGACGATGATGAAGATCAGGAGCTGCTGAAGAGTCTTCCTCTCGATCTCCCCACAACTGCAGCCCATGTTCAAAATAATCCACCAAAAAGCGGTAATCGATCCGGTACAATCCGCGGTCTGCACGTGATCCAGCTCCGGTGACCGAGACGCGACTGCTCGGCTCTCACCCGCGCGCGACTCACCCTCCGCCACCGGCGCGCGCTCACGAGACAAGGCGCGCTCACGAGACCGACCCTCGGGGGGAGGGACAGGGAGAGAGAGAGAGAGAGAGAGAGAGAGAGAGAGAGAGAGAGAGAGAGAGAGAGAGAGAGAGAGAGAGAGAGAGAGAGAGAGAGAGAGAAATAATGGACATAAGCAACATCACGTGAGAACTACGGGTGAACAGCGTTCTCTAAAGCAGCGGGAGAACACTCCACAGCTGCAGCGGGTCTCTCTCTCTCTCTCTCTCTCACACACTTTTCTTTCTCTTTTCCCACCCTCTCTTCTTTCATCTCTCTCTCCTGTCTTCTCTCTTTTCTCGCTTGAGCACCGGGTCAGATGCTCACACACGTAAAAGTCTCAGTTGCTCTCAAAGGCCACAGTTTCCTGAAGGATGGTAGGGAAGATGTCGAGAACCTTCTTGAGTGCTACCAACGATCCAAATGCATTTCTTGTTCTGACTAATCACCTGGGGATAGAGAACCGAAGCCACTGCTAGCCCTCTTGATTGTGTCCGGTGGCCCAATGAGGATCTGAACCATCATCTAGTTTCACACTGTTCCCCTTCCTGCTCCAAGGTTCCCACAAGGGAGCACCGCCCTCCCTCACTGGTATCTTCTTCATGAAAACACCACACCCAGAAGAGCAGAGCTCCAGCATCATCTTTAATCAGACAGAACGTGGGAAATGCAATCTCCATCATGATGGGCGGGGAACGCTCGACATTAGATTTCTGTCTCTGAAGCATCACCTCCGCTGTTTCCCACATGCTCTCACCATGAGACTGGAAGAGACTGGAGAGAAAAGCAGCACGATTAAAGCTCTCCAGCCATCATCCATCATTCCTCTATCTGCTGATGAAAGCCCGAGCACCGCTCCATGAGGAGAAGGATGAGCATAAATACAGGTCTGACTGCAGGAGAACTTGTGATGGAGGAGATCACCGTCCTCCAGAGGAGCTGTTTGGGCAGATTCCCCAGAGTCCAGATGATCAAGCGGTTCCCGCAGGAAACAAACAACCTTCTCCAATAATGACAAAGATCATGAAACTAACGACTGGAATCATGATTGGAATCTGCTTTGACAGACGACAGCAAACAAACATCGGATTATGGGATGGAAACACGAGTCTGAGGACATCATCCTGCTCTGAACACGCTTTTCATCCGAAATAAACGAATACAGGAAATTACTGGAGCAGAAACCGCCATTAAACTGAAAGCCCTCCACCGCAGTGATGATGAGGATGATGAAGAGGATGTCTGACAGCAGGGGCCTGACCCTGCCAATCATCTCCGGAACCCTGAACCTGTCCGAGCGAAACTTTTCATGGGATTATGCTAACGGTTTGGTTAGCCTGAGCATCAGCTGTCAATCAGCATCAGGCCGTGCTTTCATCCGAAGCGACTCGTCTCTGACGCTGCAGAGGAATCACCAGGAATTAGCATCAAACCCCGGCTCCGGAAACGCTCCGTCATGCTCAGAACCCGTGGGGAGAGAGGAGTTATGATTAAGAGTGACGTATGCTGAGTCCCGCACCGTGGAGTCGTAGTCAGACCACAGCAAGGCGCCCAACACAGCACCCCGGCTTCGACGTCCACCAGCGCAGCTGTACAATGAGAGAGCCGATGGAAGAGCACTGATTCGTCTGAACCGATTCACATGAACAGAATCTTCTGAAGAGCCTGGATTGACACGAATTAAATGGTCCCTGTTTCTGTGGCTCATTAGTAGAGTGTAGCGTGCTAAGGTTGTGGATTCGATTCCTCCGTCACATTGTATATTGCTTTGAAAGAAGGCATCATTGACTCGGTTTGGGTTCAGGGGGAAAACGCTTTAAAAGCATCGATTCTTCAACAGTAAACACAACCAAATCAAAACTGAGATGAGAGACAGATCAATGCATGCAAACAGATCGTTCAGAATCTGAGAATAAGACCCCCCCCCATCTCTCGCTCTCTCTCTCTCTCTCTCCCCCCCTCTGAGCGGCAGCGCTCCCTGCTGGCAGACACGCAGCTCTACAGACACATTTTCACAATTAGAACAGTTTAGAGTAAATATGTTTGTAACGGAGAAATGTTGGCATCTTTGTAAAACCTTCCCTAATTTGCGTTTATATTACAATAAAAACAGAGATAAACTCTTTTTTTCATCACATAGAACAGATGATTTTCTGCAAATAAAAATAAATGTGATGTGTTCAGAATAGATTCAGTCCCTGCCGCTCTTCTGTTCGGTAGAATCCGTTGGTGTTGATCCATTTTTTTTACAGTTGAGGTTTCTTGGTATTTCAGGCTCTTGATGTTGCCTTCACCCTGCAGATCTCCCGCACACTGGATGGAACCCCAGACTATGATTGTGTCACCACCAAACTTCACTGTTTTATGAATCTCAGATCCATCTCCAGCAGTATTTCCCGCGACGGAGATGTACTTCAAAAATCCACCTTCTGCCACTTATCCAGCGTTCATTCTTTTAGCAGACTGTGAGCTTCGGCAAATGCCACCCGGTGACGTTTCAGGTGTCATCAGTTCAGCGCTGGCTTCTGAGCAATGATCTGACCGGACAGGTCACGTCTCCAGTGACACAGTGAAGGTGTCTCCACGTCAGCAGTGGCTCTGCTCTTCAGCCTCTGGATAATCAACACTTTAGTCTCAGGGTGAATCTCCGGCACGTTTGCAGGGCTAGCTGCAGTTGATGTGAAGGTCCAGATCACCAGGGATCTGTTCTGAACATCTGATCCATTATTAGTCACAGCAGAAGCTCGAGTGACGAGGAGACGACGCTGGGGAGCACAGACTCTTCACCGAGCTGTGACTATCAGAATCATTTCGAGACAAGACTGTACTTCCCTTTAAAACAGCGAGACCAGGGAGGAAATAAATGATTCCAGGAAACCAGTTCATTCCATCTGAGGTTTATTCACAGACTGAGCTCGAGCTGCACAGGCATCTCCTCCTCCTCACACGAACTCGAGGAGAGCTCTCCCGTGGTTTAGAAGCACAAAAAACTTGGCAAATATGAACCACACCAGCCATTTAAACCACAGTACCCTCAACAATCAACCTTTCGACCAAACTATCTTCCATTCAGTCCACTGGAGAAGAATCCCAGCAGGTCTCCTCCCAGCAGAGGCAAACTCTGAGAGGATGCGGCTGTGGCTGATGGGACGAGCACTGTCTCTTACTCATGGACGGCTGCAGCTCGTGGGGGGCCAGCATCATCTCCAGAGAAGAAACCTGAGAGATCTCCAGCGGTGCCGAACATAAGCAGGACCATCAGGGCTGATGTTTGCTGGGTGTACTGCATCTTTAAATCGCTCCGTAGCCGCAGACACTGCGTAACACTGAACCGGAAGCACCGTGAAAACATTC
This sequence comes from Danionella cerebrum, assembly GCA_007224835.1. Lineage (NCBI taxonomy): Eukaryota > Metazoa > Chordata > Actinopteri > Cypriniformes > Danionidae > Danionella > Danionella cerebrum. The sequence goes on along the minus strand of SRMA01026079.1, from coordinate 91,015 downwards.
AGATGATAAAAGAATGATAAAATTCTGGTAAAAGATTAAAAATTTGATCAGAAACGACAGAATACTGGAAAAAAAGCAGCGAACAAACATCGCGCAAGCATCAGCCAGCGCAGTAACAGTCCAAGCCCCCATACTGTATGAGGTCAGCATGATTGGCAGACATAGGCCCCGCCCACCGCTTACACAGCAACACTGAGTGGTGCAGAGGGGTTTATGACAAGCCCCGCCCCAAAAACACATCCCTTTCATGTAACAGGCCCCTCCCCCGATCACTCATCACATCTGACATCATGTTGATTGACAGTTGTCAGACAGAGCCCACCCTCTTCGCCCTGCGCAGGCTCCTCCCTCAGCCATCGACAGCTGTCATGTTATTATTGGAGGCGTGATTATATAAAAGTGTGAGGAGCAGAAGGATGATAATTAATAAACCAATCACAAGGCAGAGATTGAGAATCATTGATCCGCAGCAAAAATCCTCTGTTTGATCTGATGGAGAGCAGAAGACACTGGGAGGAACGCTGGAAATCAAGTCGATGGGGCAGCGTTCCTCCAAACACCTCCTGCTCTCTCCCATCCCCAGTCTGCAGGCTCCGAGATGTTCCTGGAGCAGCGGATCCTGTTAGTCCTGGCAGATAAAACGGCGATGGAAGCTTGCGGTCGCTCCTCCCAACTCCTCCGCTGTGAAGGTTCCCTCAGTACATCAGAAAGGGCTGTGATTGGCTGGTGCAGAACGCTCTACCTGGCCGCCGTGGGATAGGCTCGTCTGGAGCCGGTGGCCTGCCTTTGTCGGTTCAGGAAAGACTGAGCCGAAACCGGGCCGGATCCAGATCCAGAAAGACGCTCCTCCGAAGCCTTCTTCTGCAGCGCCATGCCCTGAAGCCAAACCATCAACAACACGGATCAGAGCTCTGAACCAGCGCTCCCAGTTAGCAATCAATCACGAGAGGAGCTTCTTTCAAAGAACGGAACACCGGACGAGGGATCGGCGCTACGGCTGCTGCAGGAACGGTCACCTCGCGGGAACCACGGCTCTCGGTGCCCTCGACTGCACACAATCTGGTGCAAGAGCTCCGCGTTAGCAGACGCTAATAGCTTACAGATCAAGAAGAAACACTGGACCGAGTGCAGACGTTCCTGATACCGAGGTCATGTGATGAGAAAGTTACGCACCATGTTGTACCAGGCAGAAACGATGAGCTTCTCCTCCTGATCTCGCTGGCACTTGGTCTTATCATACTCCTTCTGCTCGCACACAGACAGAGGAGTCATGAGAGAGAGAGAGAGAGAGAGAGAGAGAGAGAGAGAGAGAGAGAGAGCACCTCCAGCGACTGCAGCATCCTCTCTCTCTCCTGCAGCTGGTTCTTCAGGGCCTGGACTTCTGGAGCTGAGCCCTGGTTCTGTTTGGGGTCCAGAGTACGGATCACCTGAGCACACACACAAGCTCCAGATGATTCACAGAGCTCAGGTCCAGCAGCAAACCACACAATATCCTCTCCTGTGTGTGTGTGTGTGTGTGTGTTTGTGCTCTGCATACACTCTTGGCCTTCTCCAGGTACTTCTTGTACCTCTCCTCCATCAGCTTCATCTCCTCATCTTTCTTCTTCAGAGCCTCGTCCAGCTCCTCCATCCTCTCAACTGGAACAAAGACAAATACCACAGTTATCACAGAACTGAATCATTCAACAGAGAACTGAATCATTTGGAATCATTCAACAGAGAACTGAATCATTTGGAATCATTCAACAGAGAACCGAATCATTCTGAATCATTCAACAGAGAATCGAATCACTTGGAATCATTCAACAGAGAACCGAATCATTTGGAATCATTCAACAGAGAACCGAATCACTTGGAATCATTCAACAGAGAACCGAATCATTCTGAATCATTCAACAGAGAACCGAATCATTTGGAATCATTCAACAGAGAATCGAATCATTTGGAATCATTCAACAGAGAACCGAATCACTTGGAATCATTCAACAGAGAACCGAATCATTCTGAATCATTCAACAGAGAACCGAATCATTTGGAATCATTCAACAGAGAACCGAATCATTTGGAATCATTCAACAGAGAACCGAATCACTTGGAATCATTCAACAGAGAACCGAATCATTCTGAATCATTCAACAGAGAACCGAATCATTTGGAATCATTCAACAGAGAATCGAATCAGATTAAGACAGGAACCAGGATTGAATCACATGAATCTGTGAGCCCTAACTCTGCAGACTCGCTCTCACCGCTGGACGAGTGCTTGTTCTCCAGTTCCTCGATGGTTCTGCTCTTTTTCTTCAACTCTTCGGTGGCGTCTCGCAGCTTCTCTCTAAACACACAGGTCGTGAAACACGGGTTGATCACGAGTCAGTGCTCCTGAACAAAGTCAAAATATAGGAACTCACAGATGCTCCTGACACTTCCTCTTCATCAGCACCACCTGAAATGGCAGCGGGAGAAAGAGTGAGGTGTGCACCTCACACACACCGATACAGATTATAATAAATTGCTGTAATAGCGAAACTAAACAAACAAATCAAACACCGGCAGGATGTGAGGTCTATCGGTGAACCTTTATCCGCTTACAAGGATAAAAAGCTCAAGTGGAGTGTAGGTGACTCACATCCTCAGCCTTGCTCGAGTTCTCCTGCAGTGATTTCTGGAGCTCCTCCACCTGAGACTGACCCTCCAGGAGCCTCTGGTTGCATCGTCTGACACAGACAGTGAGAGAGAGGTAATGTCATGCACAGCTGTCTCTGCTCTGATTGCTTCTGAACATGAGACAGGTGACCACCATAACCTGACCATGTGACTGAAGCAACAGTTAGAGGCTTGGTTACTACATCCACTGCACAGGCATCGCCATTAATGTGTGTGTGTGTGCGTGTGTGTTGGAGACCTGTTCTCCAGAGCTAGCTCATTGCTCCTAGCATTAGCATCCTCCAACAGGCTCTGCAACAGTGCTATCTGCTCATTATCTGAGCCCTCCTGCGCTAGCTTCA
>SRMA01026079.1:75605-87086 GCA_007224835.1 Danionella cerebrum | reverse complement strand
TCTCCGAATCATCTCCAGCAGTCAGATCTCAAACCATTCTCCGAATCATCTCCAGCAGTCAAATCTCGATTCATTCTCCGAATCATCTACAGCAGTCAAATCTCGATTCAGTCTCCGAATCATCTACAGCAGTCAGGTCTCAAACCAGTCTCCGAATCATCTCCAGCAGTCAGGTCTCAAACCAGTCTCCGAATCATCTCCAGCAGTCAGATCTCAAACCATTCTCCGAATCATCTCCAGCAGTCATATCTCGATTCAGTCTCCGAATCATCTACAGCAGTCAAATCTCGATTCAGTCTCCGAATCATCTACAGCAGTCAGGTCTCAAACCAGTCTCCGAATCATCTCCAGCAGTCAGATCTCGATTCAGTCTCCGAATCATCTCCAGCAGTCAGATCTCAAACCAGTCTCCGAAACATCTCCAGCAGTCAAATCTCGATTCAGTCTCCGAATCATCTCCAGCAGTCAAATCTCGATTCAGTCTCCGAATCATCTCCAGCAGTCAGGTCTCAAACCAGTCTCCGAATCATCTCCAGCAGTCAAATCTCGATTCAGGCTCCGAATCATCTCCAGCAGTCAGATCTCTATTCAGTCTCCGAATCATCTCCAGCAGTCAGTTCTCAAACCAGTCTCCGAATCATCTCCAGCAGTCAAATCTCGATTCAATCTCTGAATCATCTCCAGCAGTCAGGTCTCAAACCAGTCTCCAAATCATCTCCAGTCAGCTCTCGTTTCAGTCTCAGATTCACCTCAGAAAGGAGAGGAGTTAGGGGTGATCTGATACTGTTGTGAGGAGTAACACAAGTTTTATGACGAACCGAATCTCTGGAGTGATTATTTCTGCCGCCAGCGAATCAGAAGCTTCATTACTGCCAAGTGGACCCAGACCTGGAAAAACACACACAGATTTACTGCAGACGTGTGCGCTAAGGTTTCTATTCTGCAAGCACATATTACCTGTCGTCAGGTGTGACTCCTGAGCATTAACACACTTCAGCTCCTCGATCGTCTCCTTCAGAGAGTCCCTCTCGGTCCTCATTCGCTGAACACATAAACGTCACAGGGTTAGACTTTTGTTTGCACAAATAACGCTACGATAATTTCCTTCACGCCAACACCAAAGACTAGTTACTTCTCCTCTACTGTTAGCGCTCCACCCTAAAGATTTGCTCTGTTCCTCAGTACCCAAATCTCATCCAAGACAACCTCAGAAAGGAGATTTCAAGAGAAACCGCTTGCTACTGAGCTCCTGTGGGCAGTGTGAGCTCAGAGAGTGAACGTGAATAAATATTATGATTAATCATCATCTTTCGTTATGACATTCCCCTGAACGCACATGCAGCAGCTGCAGAGTCAGCCAGATGATCAGAACCTGAATCTGAGCTCAACAATCCACGCTGCTCTAGTACCGTACAATACATTTGCTCAATCATGAGACGTTCAGGAGCATGTTTCAGAACCATAAAGCAGACCAAGGGATACGAAGCTCAATCTTTGGAACGAGTGACTAAAGCAATAAAAAGTTGCATCTCTTACGTCTTTCTCTTTCTGCAGAGAGTCCACCTTCTCTTTCATGCGCTTGTACTCAAACTCCATCTTGTCAGCTTTCTTGGCCTCCTCCGAGAGCTTGTTCTGCAGCTCCACCACCTGAGCAAGCGGCAGTGAAGACCTCACTGTAAAGCTGATGTTTTTGTGAGCAGGATCATCTCAGCCACAGCTAGTACCTGTCTCTTGAGGCTCTCCAGCGGGGCGCGGGCGGCGTTAGCTTTGCGCAGGTCTTCTTCCATAGCCAGGCTAGACTGCACATAGGTGTTGTTCTTCTCCTCAAGGAGCTTGACCTGTCGCCGGAGATCTCCCAGATCTTCCAACTTCCTCTGATAGAGCTGCAGCTGCGCCTCCATCTTTGAGACACGGTCCGCTGAGTGCCTGACACACACAAACACACGCTTGAGTGACAGCTGGAGGAGACAGCTTCAAACAGACTAAAGCAGGGATCTCCTGGGGTCCTCTTCCACAAGCACGGACGCTAATCACGAAACCCTTATGTTCTGAGTCACTGTGTCCATGTGTTTCAGTAGGCATCACCTCAGAACATCCATCTCATCCTTGAGAGTGGTTGCCTCCTCCGCCAAGGTGCTCAGCTCCTCGTTCTGACCTTTGACCTCCAGAAGCTCCTTTTCCAGCTCCTCACAGCGGATGCGGAAATCATCCTTTGCCGCCTCGAGCCTGACAAACATGAACACAGACGAAAACACAAACTTTAGAAGCTTTTAGATCCAGAGTGAGTCAAACTAACCCAAGAAACAGGACTAGCGCCGCTCGCAGAGGAATCAGGGTATGGTTTTAGATCTGAATCACACTTTCCAGATTCAGTCTAAATTTAACTTTCAGATCTAAATCAAACCATTCAGGTTCAGTCTGGATTGAGCTTTCAGATCGGAATCAAGCGGTTCAGATTCAGTCTGGATTGAGCTTTCAGATCGGAATCAAGCGGTTTAGATTTAGTCTGGATTGAGCTTTCAGATCGGAATCAAGCGGTTCAGATTTAGTCTGGATTGAGCTTTCAGATCGGAATCAAGCGGTTCAGATTCAGTCTGGATTGAGCTTTCAGAGCGGAATCAAGCGGTTCAGATTCAGTCTGGATTGAGCTTTCAGATCGGAATCAAGCGGTTCAGATTCAGTCTGGATTGAGCTTTCAGATCGGAATCAAGCGGTTCAGATTCAGTCTGGACTGAGCTTTCAGATCGGAATCAAGCGGTTTAGATTCAGTTTGGATTGAGCTTTCAGATCGGAATCAAGCGGTTCAGATTCAGTCTGGACTGAGCTTTCAGATCGGAATCAAGCGGTTCAGATTCAGTCTGGATTGAGCTTTCAGATCGGAATCAAGCGGTTCAGATTCAGTCTGGACTGAGCTTTCAGATCGGAATCAAGCGGTTTAGATTCAGTTTGGATTGAGCTTTCAGATCGGAATCAAGCGGTTCAGATTCAGTCTGGACTGAGCTTTCAGATCGGAATCAAGCGGTTCAGATTCAGTCTGGACTGAGCTTTCAGATCGGAATCAAACGGATTGACTGTGTGTGCTGCAGGGACCATGTACCTGAAGGTCTCTTCCTGCAGCTGCTCCAGCTGACTGTGCAGTAGGGAGTGAGTATCTCTACGAGAGCTGGGATCTTCATTGGAGTCAGATTGATTGAGTCGCTCCATCAAAATCTGATTCTCTGCTAGCAGACTGCTCTTCTCCTCCTGCAGCGCTGCCACCTGAGCACACACACCGGATCTCAGACAGACAGGCCTACGAGGCGTGTGTGACCTGCAGTAATATTGTGAGAGTGAACACCTGCATGTCCAGCTCATGGCACCTCTGGGCAATCTCCTCTTTATTGAGCAGAGCCTCGTTCAGATCTTCTACAGTCTTCTTCAGCTGGGAGGGAAAGAGAGGAAGAGATGAGGACTGACCAGAAGGCTGTTTGGTATCAGAAGTGAAGGGTTCCACAGCCGCTCCAGAGTGGCGGCATTACCCCTGAACTGTCTCTGCCGGTGCCAATACCTGTCGGTCCAGATCAGCGTAGGACTCGCTTCCAGAGGGTACAGGAGACTCCTTACTCATGAGCTGATGAGACAACACACATCAGTGAATCTGAAGCACACCCTGATCCACGGTTCAGAGCTCAACCGATAGAACGAAACATAGAGAACACGTTGTGATTATTGAAGACAACATTACAAAAGAACGAAAGCAGGAGAGAGTAACTGCTCAGACTTCTCTCTAACATGAGACAGGCCATCAAAGTCCCGCCCGGGAAAAAAATCTAGGCAGAATACTCCGTTTCGACCGTGGGAAATGTATTTAAAATCACATTGGAGCATGAAAGGGAGAAATCTGGAGCAAAAGAAAGGGAATGATCCCGTTCCCAGCGATTGGGAGGAACTATTTTCCATGGCGGGCACTAAAGCTGCGCGGTGTTCAACGGTCATTCTGCCGAACTGAAAGGTGAATGCAAACATAGACTGACCTCCTGGATGGCCGTCATAACCACGTGCTGCACCGACTCCTCCATCATCATGATGGTCTGGATGTATTCTACAAGCAAACATCACGAGCTCAGTGTCGCGAGCAGCAGATCACTGGTTTCCATTGAAACGTAAAGAAAGCACAAAAGGAAACAAACGCAGTGAACCGTTCCCAGTGGTGACAGGAGATCGACAGAACAACGATCCGAGCGAGATCAGATTAATACAATCGCTCCGCGTTTCCGTGTGCCAGTCACTCGCTCACCCTGCTTCTGCTCACAGTTCACAGCACATCCCAGAATCAGCTGGAGCATCCTTCCCAGCTCCGCAGCATCCGAATGCTCCGCGATCAGAGTCACGTCTGGAAGAGCAAAGTCGTTGATCTGCTGCCCCAGAACCTGAAAAACCAACAGACATTAACCCCAGGAGAACATCCCACGCATCTCCACAGAGTTTCCTCCAGCGCATCTTCACACAGAGATCTCTGACACCGGGAGCATCCGCTGACACCGGACACTGTTACCCTCAGGAGTTTCACTGTAAAACACCCTATTCCTTCCCGAGGGCTTCACAGCGAGACAGAACTCACCTCCTGGTTATAATCCAGGATCCCCTTGATGATCTTCTTCAGGTTACTGACCTGGAGGACACACACACACACACACACGTCAGTTATAAGGGCTAAACGAGGCACAGGGGCATCGAGAGAGAGAGAGAGAGAGAGAGAGAGAGAGAGAGGCTGGTACAGAACCTTTAGTCTCCAGTTTTCTCCAACATCTGGTTTGATTCGGCTGATCCATGCGTCTGTAAAGAACATGCCATCTCTGGAGAGAGAGAGAGAGAGAGAGAGAGAGCGAGAGAGAGAGAGCATCATCAGTGTTGAGCTGAGACAGAATGATAAATGTTATGGAATAACAGACATACATCCTCTGCAGGACTTGAGCCATGGCCTCTCCGCTGGTCAACTCGTCCACGCTCGAGCACGGAGCCTCCACGCCAAACGTCTGGATCTGAAAGAGAGAGAGCGCTCATCAACGCCGTCCTCCACCCAGAACACAGAGGGCTCTGGAAACTGCTCCCATTACCCCCAGCGCCGAAACTCATACTGAGATGCAAACAGGAAATGGATCTTGTGAAGAGGTGTCAACAGGAAGTACGACATGAGCTGTGCTTCGTGCAAGGAGTCCCAAACACAAACACGCACCACTGCGGGGCGACTGATTGAAGCACAGGGAGGAGAATGCAATGACTGTGTGTGTGTGTGTGGGTGTGTGTGTGTGTGTGTGCGTGCGTGTGCGTGTGCCCTCCTCCTGATGCAGCAGCAGTGTGATTCATAACTAAGAGTTTGAATCCGAAACAATCCTCTCTGAGGAGCTAAACCACTCACAGATAAAGACATGGAGGAGCAGCTGATCTGGGGTCACTCAAGACAATAGGCTGGCGATCAGGAGACACGGCAATCAGAAATCTAATTATTATCAATATAACCCGAACAAAACACCCCGAGGTGGAACTCCTCGAGGTCTGCAGTCCCCGTCCAGCCAAAAACAGAGACGCGAAGCAGGAGTGACTCCAGATTAAACAACACGCGATCAGTAAATCCAAATTACACACACTGTCTGTATACCGCACAAAATACAGCGTGATCAAGCTGACTCACCCATGTGAGGAGGCTTTCGCAAAGTTCGATCCGGTTCAGGGTCCCGGGCGCGTTCATGGTCGATCCAGAGCGAGTCGGGTTCAGATTCCGCTGGTTCTGTTGTTTGTTTGTCTGCTCGATCGAGAAATTCCCGAAAACGGAGCCAAACTAACCCAAGAAACGGGACTACCGCCGATCGCCGAGGGATCAGCGTGTGATTATGAGTGAAATTAAATCTAAAGTAACTAACTTTACCGAGATTTACATAAATTATAGTCGGCGACAGCAACACCTCAGCGGCGGAGGGGTCCTTCAGCTGCCACCCTGCCTGATCGGGACAGCTAACGCCTGGCGGACAAAAGCCATAATAACACTACAAACTCACACTGAGGCAAAGATTCGTCTAAATATGTTCGTACATCTAAATAAAGGCATCGAATTTGTTAATTCGATAGCGCAGATTTCTGTAAATCTGGAGCCGTATATTTTCGGACAGGCAGCGCTGACGTTTCAGGAATGCGGAAGTGACGTTTCAGGAAATAAAAGTGGATTGGGTTGATTGTTTACCTTAATACTTTTTAGTTTTGAGTCCTGAAGCGTATGTGATCTTAGTGTAAGTGTTATCGCTTCTTAAAACACGAGTTATAGTTTAGGTGATTCACGATTTGTCTGTGAGTGGATTTTTGTTTACGATCACCAATATAGTGTAAACAAGAGTTTATCCTCATGAATCATGACGAAAGCGATTTAATTTAGTGAGTCACGCGTCCTTTCAGCAGTCAGTATAATGTCTGCTCACTGGGTGTAATGGTGATGGGGAGAGGGCTTTGAATGCCTTCATTTATTACACGATGTAGTAGTTGATGGTGCACCGGTGATCGTGCTTCCTCGCAGGTCACGTGACTAGCGGTTTCCATGTGAGCAGTTGTGAGTGATGGAGCCTGGAGCGGCGGTGGATGGAGGGAGCGATCCGGCTCTGCTGGCGGCGGAGGACTCTCTGCTGGAAGGTGTGAGCGATCCGGTTTTGCTGGTCGTGCTGCTGAGCGCCGTGTTCCTGGCTGGAGTCACTACACTGCTCTGCAGGTACTCGCCATTGTCTGCATTTATAGCATTCCCCCATCACTATAGAGATTAATATCGGTGCTGTCTCCCTGGTGCAGGAATGAGCATCAGCGGATCCATCCTGAGAACCAGGAGCAGGTGCGGCTGGTCCGAGAGCAGCTGCAGAGCCAGCAGGTCTGTGTGCTTAGGTTAGAGGTGAATTAGGTTCCAGAGCTGCTGGGCATTTTAGCAGTCGGGATGCTCTACCCTTTCCTTGAGTTTCCTTTGCTCAGAGGATCTTCGGAAGCATTGGTTTGTTCTTGTGTTGGTGGAGAGTTTACAGCCGCTGATCGTGTCCACGTTGCCATGCTCACAGAAGGTAGAAGTGAGTGTTCCAGATGTATTGTGTGTCTGTGTCAGGTAACACCAGGCGAGTCCGGGCGCCAGTACTACTCGGATCTGTCGTGTCCAGTGTGTCTGCAGCAGGCTGTTCTGCCCATCGAGACCAACTGTGGACATCTGTTCTGCGGTCAGCCCTTTCTCTTGCAAGCATCCGTTCATCCACCCACCCCATCTGGCTCCATTCAGCTCTTGAGATCTGATGGTTTATCCCATGTTTCTCTGCTTGTTTTTATCGTTTAATAACCAGCTGTCTGTCCCCATGCACGTGTGTTTGTGCCGCAGGGCCTTGCATCGTTGCATACTGGCGCTATGGGACCTGGCTCGGAGCCGTCAACTGTCCCATTTGCAGACAGAGAGTAAGTAAAGTTTCTCTGATTAGTCATCGGCAGAGCGCTACTAATGATGACATTCTCCTGCGGATGATGGTCGCGTTCCAGGAACGACAAACCAGATCAAAGCCACGACTGCTTCCTAGGCCCAGGTCTCCGGAGGCCGGAGTCTTATGGATCAAAGGGACCGATCGTTTCTCCTGTTTTTCAGGTCACACTGATTTTCCCGCTCTTCAGTGAAGCTGTGGTCAGTGATTCGACCTCGGATGCCCAGGTGGAGCCTGAACTGGTGCTCAATGATATCACGGACTATAACCGACGCTTCTCAGGACAGCCTCGCTCCGTGAGTATCACTGATCAGATTCGAGCGCACCTCTTTCAGCTGTGAAGCTGCTCCAGGGGCTCGTTTCTCCCAATCTTAAAGGCCTCTACTCATCGACCTGAATTTTTTCATGCAAAGTTTCGTGTGATGGTGCGCCTCAATATTAAACCATAACTGCAAACAGGACATCACACATTCAACCGTACGAGTACCGCAAACGAAAAGAGTTTTGGGGTGTTCTATCGGATCGGTTTTCGGCAAGGAGAACCACCCCATGGCAGGGGAACTAACTCTTTTGAAGAGTAGGAACTACCGGTAAGTGACTTCGTACAGGAAAGAAATGGCTCACCACAAATCCTCTCTTTTCTCCACATTTCTGACAAAAGCTCCTGACGATCAGTCACAAACTGAATAAACCACTATTTAATAATTAAAATTAATTATTTAAAAAAAGATTTTTTTTCTGTGTTCTTTGAATTCTTCTCTTTCCTGTTTCTCTGTCTTTGGCTTTCCTGTGGCTCAGTTGGTAGAGCATTGCGCTAACAACGCAAAGGTTGTGGGTTCAAATCCCAGGGAAAGCAAGAACTGACAGAAAAAAAATATGTTCATTCAAATGTAAGTCGCTTCGGATAAAAGCGTCTGCCAAATGCATAAATGTAAATGTAAATGTAATGGTGCGGTAAGCATCTGTTGTACCGACAGATGCAGGGAGTGTGATTGCATCAATATTGACACAGACGAAGAGCAGCCTGCTGAGAAGCAGCTGAAGATCCACAGAAAATCTCAGTTGGAACTGGTTTTTAGAGGCTTTTATGTCTTTATTGCTCTAAAGTCTGTTGTTGCGGATGTTTCTGAACTCTCTGCTGGGGAGGATTTCTCTGAACATAACTCTTGTTTTCTGTCCCGTCAGAATCAATCGCTCTGGTTCTAAGCTCTGCGATGTTGTCCTTTTATACAGATGCTATTTATACTAGAATAGTCATCCCTGCCAAGCCCAATATTTTCTGCTCTTATTGTTTGAGACACCAGGGGCCTGTACCATGAACGTAGATGAACAAACTCAGAGTTACAGGATTAGTTTTGGGTTGACAAATCCAAACCGATTCAATCAGACATTAATGGTACCACGATGAAGCTCATCAACTTTCTTTGTTAACCCAGGCTTTGATCCTTAAGCATGATTACTTGAGGCGCGCGCGTGCACATAAAAGAGTGACGTGCCACCGAACAACCAAGTGCATTCCACATGGAGAGAGGGAGGTCCTTATATTTCTCTGCTGAGGAGCAAACTATTATAATGCAGAAATACAATGAATTTAAGCACGTTTTACAAGTAATACCGTGTCTGCTGCCAAAGCGAGAGAAGACTGTTGGAGAAAGATTGCGGATAGCGTTAATGCGTAAATTAAATACATATCAAGGTCTAATTATGTATATGTAACGTTAGTTTATGTTTTTGCACACCCGTAAAAATTATGCTAACACTATACAATAACAGTGTAATTGTTAAAAGCATTCGACCGGACAAATGAAGAATGATCACTAAAGTTGTAGTGTTACTAACTACTTTTCAATTACTGGATTTCAATATGCTTTCACTTCTGGACTACTGTTAACAGTTAAAATCATTTTAAATTATTTTTAAAATCTGTATCTTTCATACAAGTAACTATCAGGGAAGGCAATGGGATCTTGTCTGTCCCTAAAAACTCTTTCTCTGCGATGCGCTCTTCGAACAATTTGCGCGGATATGTCCACGGGATTTCTCAAAAAAGGACAAGCCATTGCAACAGACACTAGAAATTAGTTGCGTTACTTAAATGTTCTCTACTGATTGGTCAAACTTCGTTTTGAGATCTCGAATCCAGAACTTAACCTGCCCCGGAGCAGGTTAGCCGTGCAGCGCAAGTTACCATGGCAATGAACACCAACTGAAGCCGAGTTTCTTTCATGGTACCTAAAACCCAGCATTGGTGCAAACTAATCCTAAACTTACCTGGCTAGCCAGCTAATCCGGCTTCATGGTACAGGCCCCTTATCGACGTCTTGATTGTTGGTAAACTCAGCAGCTGCTGTGGTAGAGTCTCAATGTTTTGTTGTGTCTGAAACGAATGAAATCTTCTGATTCTTGCTTGGTTTGAGGATCGTCGGTGTGAATGATGTTGCGCGCTGGTGCCAGTACTCCACTGGTTGTTGTTTTGTGTCGTGTGTTCTAGGCGTTTTGCCGTGAAAAGCTCTGTTAATGTTCCGATCTCTTTGACAGTTGATGGGTTTTATTTTCGTCCTTAGCATAGAGTGTTGGAAATCTCTCATTCTCCATCTCTGTTTTATCCCCCCCCCCCCTTCTGTCTCTGCAGCTGGCCGATCGGCTGCGGGACGCTCCAGTGCTCCTCCGCCGGGCCTTCTCCTTGCTGTTCTCAGTCAGCGGGCTCTTCTGGATGTTCCGGCTGCGAGTGTGTGTCTGCGTGCTGGTGTGTGTACTCTACCTGCTGTCGCCTCTCGACCTGGTGCCCGAGGCATTGCTAGGGGTCACGGGCTTCATCGATGACCTGCTAGTGCTAATCATGCTAGCTCTGTATATCACCACGCTGTACCGGCAGCTCATCACCCACACTCTGTGATGCTCCTAGACCTCCAGCTGGTCCATCTCCAGAGCGTCTACTTACAACATCTTCAGTCCTGTTGAGGAAGAACCAAAGACTCGGGAGGATCGTTAACCGTTTAGCCAAGTCCTGAAACACTGAAGCTGCTATGAGATCCACACGCATCACGTGATCATTCTGGGAATAAAAGCTATTGCATCTGGCTCAACTTTGTTTTTCCTCTTTCTGAGTCAGTTTGTGTTCCAGAGCCTCTGTAGAAGGAGTAGCTGAATTCCAGGTTCTGTGAGCAGCATGTTCCGTGTAAAAGAACAAACCCTTGCTCCATGTTACTGGACTCATCTGCTTCTGATTGGTTGGGTTCCAATCAGTTCAGGATAGGAGACAAGATCGCTTTCCATCGAGGGTTTATTCTGGTAATGGCGGTATAATTTGCTGAGTGTTATCATAATTTCTGAGTGTGTGAAAATGTCCAATGTGAGCGTCACTCTCAGTGCATGTGACATGACGACCCTGCTTCTAGTGTATTAAGTTCAATGATCTATGCTAAGCTAATGCTAACAGACTCATCACCAGAAATGAAGAACCAACTATCGTTTCAGAAATTTCAGGAGATGAATGAATCTTCTTTTAATTACTGCTTACTAACAGTACATTAAAGAAAGTATTATAGGGTCTGGCCAGCAGGAGGTGCTCATAGACAGTCTGACGACAATGTGTTTTAAAGAATCGGCTATAGTTCTGTGTCTGGAGGGTCGTGTCAGTCGGTTTAGACGAGTCTGGAGAGTCGGTCACTTGGTTTAGTCGTGTCTGGAGGGTCAGGTCAGTCGGTTTAGCCGTGTCTGGAGGATCAGGTCAGTTGGTTTAGTCGTGTCTGGAGGGTCGTGTCAGTCAGTTTAGTCGTGTCTGTAGGGTAAGGTCAGTCGGTTTAGCCGTGTCTGGAGGATCAGGTCAGTTGGTTTAGTCGAGTCTGTAGGGTAAGGTCAGTCGGTTTAGCCGTGTCTGGAGGATCAGGTCAGTTGGTTTAGCCGTGTCTGGAGGGTCGTGTCAGTCGGTTTAGTCGTGTCTGGAGGATCAGGTCAGTCGGTTTAGCAGAGTCTGGAGGGTCGTGTCAGTCGGTTTAGTCGTGTCTGGAGG
>SRMA01026079.1:0-72356 GCA_007224835.1 Danionella cerebrum | reverse complement strand
GGAGGGTCGTGTCAGTCGGTTTAGTCGTGTCTGGAGGGTCAGGTCAGTCGGTTTAGCCGTGTCTGGAGGGTCAGGTCAGTCGGTTTAGCAGAGTCTGGAGGGTCGTGTCAGTCGGTTTAGTCGTGTCTGGAGGGTCGTGTCAGTCGGTTTAGTCGTGTCTGGAGGGTCAGGTCAGTCGGTTTAGCCGTGTCTGGAGGATCAGGTCAGTCAGTTTAGTCGTGTCTGTAGGGTAAGGTCAGTCGGTTTAGCCGTGTCTGGAGGATCAGGTCAGTTGGTTTAGTCGAGTCTGTAGGGTAAGGTCAGTCGGTTTAGCCGTGTCTGGAGGATCAGGTCAGTTGGTTTAGTCGAGTCTGTAGGGTAAGGTCAGTCGGTTTAGCCGTGTCTGGAGGATCAGGTCAGTCGGTTTAGCAGAGTCTGGAGGGTCGTGTCAGTCGGTTTAGTCGTGTCTGGAGGATCAGGTCAGTTGGTTTAGTCGTGTCTGGAGGATCAGGTCAGTTGGTTTAGCCGTGTCTGGAGGATCAGGTCAGTTGGTTTAGTCGAGTCTGGAGGGTCGTGTCAGTCAGGAGAATGAGATGCAGGCTATGTGTAACAGGTGTTCTGTTTGTGTGAGTTCATGGCTCCGATTGGCTGAAAGAGTGATTGCACATCAGTGCGTTGGAGACTGACTCCTCAGAAGGGACCCGGAGGAGAGAAAGAGTGAGATCTATCTGTTTGCTCTCACCTGAGGTAGCGCCACAGAAAAAGGTTTTTTAATTTCTGAACACTGACGTCTTTTCTCCAGCTGATTCACTGCAGCTCACTCTCACCAGAGAAGAGGTGACATCAGCGCTTTCTAGCCTTCTCTCCTCTCCGCTTCTGGCTGTGAGAGTGATGATAAATCTGTGAACTCTGCTTCATATGGAGATCCATCTGGGGGGTGATGTCATCCGAGCCCTGAGCCCCTCGTTTGTGTTTAGACGCGGTGTTGAGTTCATGTTTTCCTCTTATGAAGACATTGATGGAGCTGCTGTGTAGGAAGAGGTCAGAATCAGCATTGACCCTGGTCTTCTTCCTGATCGGGCATCGCTCTCAGTATGCATGCTCCGTGTAAAACGATAGCTCTCTTTCAAAACCAAGCGCTCTGTTGGCAAGCAGTTGGCAATTTACAATCTCTACTCAAAACTAATTTTTTTTTGTAAACTCGCCTATGATTGTTGACTTTTTATGCTTTTATTTTTTTATTACTAATAACCATGCCATTATTTACTTAAATGTTTTATCCTTTTCCCTCTGTATTTCATGTACATTTGTCAATTGTTTGAATTTGTTTCGTCTGTACAGCGCTCTGGGAAGCCAGCTAGAAAGGCTCTTTATAAAATAAAGTTCATATGAGGTATACCCTGGACAGATCGCCCTTCCATTGCAGTGAGCTGAATCTCCCTCCCTTCCAACCCCCAGGCGTCATTAGAAGCACTGACCTTTATTTCAAAATGTTCCTTTTTGTCGAGTTAATGTTGGTTGAGTGTGTGGTGAGAGGAGTTCCGCAGATTCAACATAGTCCCTCGTAAAAGGCTCCTCAGAATTGGTTTAGTTTCCTGTTGGTTTTCTGGTGTAAGTACAGATTCGTTCATGATTGAATACAGTGTGATTCAGTGGAGCTTACTCGTACACAAACCATGAAATATTCATTTAAAATACCTTGTTCCAGACATGATGTTCCAGAGGCGTTCAGGTGGATTCAAGCCTTAGTTTTCCAGGATCTGCTAAAATCACTGCATCGTCTTGGATCAGGAGGAACCCAAGGCCAGTCACAACGGCATATGCTCTCACACAGGGTCTGCGTGATTTCCCTCCAAAGAAATGCCACTGCCCACCATTACTGACCCGCTGGCAAACCGCTCATGCTGGAGGATGCCGCAGGCAGTAGAGTGTTCTTCAGGGCATCATCTCATGGGGTTAGGAACCCACCACATAGACACTGTCTTTCGGTGAGAATAAAATAGAAAGCTTCTCTCTGGTTTACAGGTTGCCACCAAATGCATACAGGGTGTCTCACAAACCACGATCGAATGAGGGGTGCAGCCCTGAGAGGCAAACACACCTCAGAGACAAAGCCCTATTCTGGGACCATTCTGTGTTTCTTGGTTCGAGCCATTGCTGAGATCCAGGGAGACTTGATTCAGTTCGCAAGCTACTGAGTTTCCCGATCTGCTTGCTATCAAGGTTCCCATGCAGCTACAGGGGCTTCAGTCCTGATAGAGGAGATCAGTGCCCTTCTAGCCAAAGGTGGCCAGATCTCTCCAGCTCGCATGAAAAAGGGGAACTACATCATCTACTTCCTGGCTCCCAAGAGATGATGAGCCACAACATGCTTAAATCACCCCGAAATCATCAGAGGATTGGGTGTCCATGGAGGGAAAATAAGCCCACAGCCTCTGCCACTGTTTCCAAAGAGAACAATCACATCTTATCTTCTGTTAATCAGAACCGGTTGAAGCAGAAGCTGCGGCAGCCTAAGCCTCGAGAGCTTTCCAAATACGACTTCTCTTCCTCTAACTACGATTACTTTGTCTTTCGATGAGAGAAGTGTGTTCCGGAGGCAGATGGTGGATGCTTGGCCTGGGATCAGATCGACAGTTTTGTTTATTTGTCGTCTCCACGCAGTCTGCTGTCACACTCCCTCTCACTGGTCCCAGAGCAGCACGGGCATCTCAGGCTCGGATTGAGGATGTCTCATAAGTACGTATTATAATGAAATGTATCATAAGGGGGTTTATAAAGAAAGACACACCATTTGATACCAATACTTTGCCGTCAATAAATGTAAGACTCAAGATAAAATAGTGGCGGCTACATTTCCCCAAGAAATTCAAAAGTGAAAAACATTGCCCTGGGAATGTGTTATAATAATGTAATATAATAATACATTTATTTGGGGCACCTAGTGCCTTTCTATGTCGCTCACAAAGTTAAAATACAAGACAATAATATAAAAGAGTAAAGTGTCACGTAACAGTTATGAAAAAGACCATTGTCAGTCAGGAAAAGCTTGTCTCAAAACAAATGTCTTCAAGTAAAGTATCAGCGATGGCATGCAGTTTATGGAGACTCAGGGCCGGGGAGGATCTGAGGGAGCGCACGTCCAGCAGGTCGCTGGTGTAAGACCTGGTCATGGAGATAATGTTTGAACAACTCTAAACCTTCTGAGAGAGAAGATGTTGACTTCAGAGATGTTTATTTCAATGTGTTCTTTACAAAATTCTGTTTTTCACCCGTAGATTGAATGAAACTTTTTTAATAAACTATAAATCAAATATTAATGCATCACACCGTCCTGAATAAAATAACCCCAAAAGATCCAAATGAAGAGCTCTTGGGACAGAACCTTTCACCACCTCCAGCTTCTGTTTCAGTTTCACTGTCCAACCCTGCAGTTAAAAGGCTTCGTAATTACCGGTAAGTTCTAGGAGGAAAGTTGTGGTTTGGATAATCAAAAATTCCTCGTGATCACGTGATGATCTGAAGCCAAACGACGAAGAACACCGGGAGAGTGTCTGCGGCTCCGTCTCTCTCTCCCCCAGCTCCGAGTATGGGGAGGGAGCATGCGGTTCACGCACGAGCAAGGGCGGGAGTTGTGTTTATATCAATCATAATAATAATCCGCGCGGGCACGAGCTCAGGAGCGCGTCTGCTGTGGCTCGCGCATCTCTCGCTCCAGTGCAGACTCAGCTTAAATCTGGTGGATTATTGATTATTACTGATAATTATCGATGGCTGTGTCACCGGAGTTTTTACCGGTCGTGACGGGGACGGACAGCGCGGGGTCCGAGTGAAACCCGGGAGAAGAAACATCGCTCGCTTCAGAGACCGAACCTGAAGGTACGGAAGACATCAGCCCGAAGATTCATTCGTGTCCCGATATCAGCGTGCAGCAGAAGAAACCTCCTCTGAAACTCACCTCCAGGAGATCTTCTCTCCGATGAAGCGCCGCTCCTGCTGATTCTCCAGGAGATCTGGATAGAGAGCCTGATGAATGAAGACAAAGCATTTGTAACATGAAAACATATCAGAACTTTCGAGGCACAGATCATGGCGCTTCAGCTAAACGATGTCTCTAATCTTGTTCTCAAGTTTGACCGGCGGACTCCAGTTTCATCAGGATGGCCGCAGTGTTTGTCTGAAAACCTTCGGCTCTGACTATCTTCAGCATGTTCTCTAGCATGGAGACACCCTTCTATCACGAGGAAAGCACCACAAGTTTCCAGATCCACAAATACGATCGCTTCCAGAGCCAAAAGATCATCAAGACGAGCAGTGGTACCACTCCACACGATTACCCTGTGGCTAACCCCAAGCCAATGCAGCCCAGCTCGAGCACCATCAGTATGAGCGCCGGGTTCTCTGCAGAGCTGAACGTGCTGAAGCTCTCCTCCCCAGACCTGGAGTACCTCATGGTTCCGTCAGGCAGTCAGATCACAAATGAATACCCTAGTTCCGGCGGCTTCGGCTACCGCGGCCAAGCTACCCATGAGCAGGAAGGTTTCGCTGACGGTTTCGTGAAGGCATTAGCGGACCTGCACAAGCAGAACCAACTAACCAGTGCACCTATCCCCCCTACAACCTTCGAGATGCCGGTCTACAGCGCCCTGAGCGGCTACGCTCACCCGCATGGTTATACTAGCGGCCAGCTGTGCTGTGTTAATGCTAACGTTAGCTGCAGCGAGCAAACGGTGCCTGAGGCCCCCGGTTCACCTCCTCCACGGTCCCCAGTGGATATGGGCACGCAAGAGAGAGTCAAGGCTGAGCGAAAGAAGCTTCGCAATCGCATCGCTGCATCCAAGTGCCGCAAACGAAAACTCGAAAGGATCTTGCGACTGGAGGAGAGAGTGCAGGCGCTAAAGAGCCAGAATGCAGATCTAGCAAGCACAGCAGGTGCGCTCCGAGCTCAGGTGGCAGTGCTGAAACACAAGGTCATGAGCCACATCACACAGGGCTGCCAGTTACAAACAGCTAGCGCTAGCTCCTGTGCTAGGATGGGGAAGAGCACAGAGAGCAGCCATGGAAGCTGCTGAGATAAAACGACAGCGTCGCCGTGGTCAAGTCTTCATACAAAACCCTTAATATAACAAGCTTTTGGCTCAGGACGTGGACCTCTGTGTCCTCACGACACAAGGTGAAATGTTTCAAGGGTTAGTCTTCAAATTAGGCTTTTAATTGTGAACCTTCGGTGTCCTTCACAAGGGTTTCAACAGAAACGTGAAGCTTCTGAAGATAACGCTCATTACTAAGTCTCAACTTAGTAATGAGAAAACCTGGGTTTTCAAGACTTCAGACCAACCCCAGCAACAGGCAGCACACTGACTCTGGGACCCTGATTTCCAAACGAACAGAAGTAGTGCTCTTTCTTCTGGTGATTTCTCTTGTTCTAGAGTAACTAGACACAAAGAATGGGGCCTTCGTTGTTGAGGAAACGGTTCAGCCTCAGTCCCCTCCTTGAGAAGTTCTTCCTGGCAGTCCCCCACGCCGTCCACGATTGTCTTCTTCTCAGTGAAAAGCAGGATGGTTTCAGACAGAGAGAGCGTTTCTGACTATTCATGAGACAGCGGATGCTGAATGATCTGTCAGATATTGGTTTGCCGCTCAGTCACTTTGCAGATGTTTGGACTCTCTGAAGATGCATCGTGTCTGAGGTCCTTAGCGGCCGTGTTTCTGCATCACATGCTTGATGTGTTCCTGACTGAAGCTCTGGATTCTCTGATTGGTGGATTTCGATGTTGCTGTTCTAGATCGACTTTTGGTGGACTTATTTTACCTTTGTTTATTGTGTCTTGGAATGTTTTTGGCTGATGAACTTGTCTCTGATCATCGATCTGATGGTTGCTAAAATCAGCACCTTAAGTGAGATGCTGGGATCCTCAGAAGTCCTGAAGTTAAAGTTCCTCTGACATCGTTCCCAGCTGCTTGTCGAAGTCAGTTCCTGGGTAACTGCTGAGAGTTATTCTGAGTTGTTTGCTTCATTCTGTTCATTTTTGATTCAGAGGTTGTGAACGTGAAGCTTGTGGTCGAGCAAATCTCTGTGAAATGCAAACATGTGCTGGATTCAGTCAGGACACGCTTCCCATCACCTGCTGAGATGAACACTGACCTGAAGACTCCTGTCGTACAGCATCAGATGATCAGGAAATCAGGATGATCGAGGGTAACCCTTCCTCAACCTGTGTGTGGATCAGAGGAGGACGGCTGGGCACAAGTTACCTCTAAAGCCTGAACAAGCTTCTTCTCTGCTGTGTGGTAAAAGAACATGCTGATGTTGCTGTTTTGGAGATTAGGAACTCTCCCCTCAATCAGCCTCCTCCAAGTTTGTTGTGGAGGATCAATACTTCCTGTTCCCAATCAGCTCTGATATTTATATTATGTAATCCACAAGCTTCTGCTGACTGCAGCACAGGAGGAGGAGGAGGAGGAGGGTTAGGCACAGACATCCGGCAGGTGTTCTCTTCACACAGCAGCAGCAGCAGCCGAGCGCTCCTGGTATATTTGGCATCTCTCAGAAATAAATGTTCTCCTGAAAAACAGCCCGGGTTCAATCATTTCTGAGTGAAGAGGAGCTGAGCAGAGGAACCTCCTGGGACTGGATTCATGTGCTCTGCAGTGAATAGAGAGAGTTCTCCAACACTATTTAAACAGTTCATGTATTATCTGCTTTATTTGGGCAGTACATCACCGCTGAATAAAGGATTATTCCA
Source organism: Danionella cerebrum (assembly GCA_007224835.1). Classification (NCBI taxonomy): domain Eukaryota; kingdom Metazoa; phylum Chordata; class Actinopteri; order Cypriniformes; family Danionidae; genus Danionella; species Danionella cerebrum. Next base: position 65,631 of record SRMA01026079.1, on the reverse strand, counting down.
AGCTGTGCTGCCAAAGAAGTTCAGAAAATAAATACAAAAATGACTGTTTTTTTTTAAACAACTTTATTGCATTGCAATGTAAAAAAAATGGAAAAGAAATTAATAACAAATCCCAAATTTAATAGACTGGTGTGTGTGACGTCACGCATAAGTTTCTGATCACGTGGCGGAGACTCAAGTCTCCCTGCAAGTCACCGTTCCTTTGATCTGAACAGTGAACACGTTTCCAGTTTTACCGCGCCACCTTCAGGCACTAGGAACTATCGCGCTTCTCCAATCTCGCATGAAACATCGCGATATTTCGTGTCGTTGCTAGGCAACTATAGCGAGCGTTCGTTCGTCTTTCTCCATCTGCCGAGACTAGTTTAATTTCAGGGAAGGCGTTGAAGTGTAAAGACGTGCGATCGACGGAGCGTCCCCCGGTTCTCCTGAGGTACGTTGCCGTCTCTCTGCTCTCCAGACACGGGATATGGTTCGATAGTTTCGAGCTAAGCTCCGTTAGCATTTCTGATGCTAGCCGCTCTGGATGCTAGTCACTGGAAACACAGAGCTGCAGAGCCCTCTCTAAACGGAAGATTTTCTAGTCTCTCTGAAAAAACTTTACACTTTACACTGTTATCTTACACTTTTATATCACTCCAGAACGATGTGATATACGAGACCTTTCCTCTCGGAAGCTTACGTGAAAGCTGTATTTTCAGTATGTAAACATTCAGACGCTTAACATGTGGCGAGACTAGATTAAAAAGCATCCACTTACTCAAAAAAAGAGACATGTGTAGCACGTAGAGCTTTAAAGTGAATATTTAAGTGAGCGTCTTGTTGGCGCACTGGTCAGCACTGTGGCCTTCCAGTTAGAAGTTTGTCGGTTCGAGGCTTTTGCATTTTGCATATTTTCGGGAAGGAGTTTGCATGTTCTCCCCGTGTTTGCGTGGGTTTCCTCCACAATCCCAAAAACATTCGTCAGTTTCATTGAATAATCTAAATTCTCGTCAGGTGTCCTGTCCAGGGTCTAGTTTTATGTGAAGACATTTGAGGGAAATTACCTTGTGATGTAAAAAAATGTGAAAAGACATACTCACACAGCGTACGAATGAAAGAAATGACCAAGTTAACCAGATAGCAACGGACGGACCAATCCCCAGCTCGTTCTTCCCATCTGTGCTATATGCTTCTACAAGAGGAGAGAGAGAAAGAGAGAGAGGAAGAGAAAGAGAGAGAGAGGAAGAAAAAGAGGGAGAAAGAGAGAGAGAGGAAGAAAAAGAGGGAGAAAGAGAGGGAGAGAGAGACGTTAAGGTCTTCACACACTGAAGTCTGATATGTTCAGCCTAAGCAATGCTGTCGTACAATCAGAAATTGTTGAGCTCACATTATGTGATGATATCTAATTGATATATTACATGCCTCTGAATAATTAGTAGAAATTAAATTTTGTAGAGATTTTCGCATTTCCTAGAAGCTATTTCAAACAGGTTTGGTCTTTCTGTGGTTCGTAGGAAGGGAATGGTCACCGGCTTCAAACCTGATCTGTGTCTCATCACAGAGCTCTGAATGATACAGAAAGCGCAGGTTCTCATGCGATTATCACGTCATCTCCGTATCTTTCTTTACATTTATTTGTGGATCATAGAAGGTAATTTTCATGTTTTGAGGTCATTTTCATCATCAGGCCGTGGGATGCATTTGGAAAGGGCTCTAAAGGGACCTCATGAACATTTACGGGGTGGGGTGCCCAACATGTACAATTTAAAAAAGGGCTGTTTTTTATTCATTGGTTATAGAGCTTGTTTGCTTTTCAGATAAAGGATTCTTCCCTCGTTTATTCTCTAACGATTCATCTCTGCTCTCCATCCTGCAGCTGCAGGGTGTGGTCCCTCAGAGATGAGTCAGAGAATGTCCTCCGGTCGACCCGTGAGCCGGGGATCCCGACCTCCACCGACAGCCATCAGAGGAAGTACCGCTGTAAAACACCTTCCTTCATTTGAAACTTAATAAGAGTAATTCAATAAAAATAAACACAATGAACATCACTTAAATTAATTCGTCTAACACAAGCCTAATTGTATTTTCTCCTTTTCCCCTCATTAATTTGCAGATAAATATTCTAATGTTAAAAATATAACCCTTGGGCTCAGCTCATACCTTTGTAATCTGAAAGTGACTAAACTGTTAGCTGCTAGCTGTTCCGTCGATTGTACAGTTAGAATATTGCAGTGGGGAGGTGGGTGTTTTCATAACTTCTGTATATGAGAAATGAAACCTGTTGAATGTAAAGGCAGTAAGATGCTCAGCGCGCGGGACACAAGAACGCCGTCTTAACCGTTCAGAGCTCCACCAGATTCTGTGCCACAGTGAAATTCCCTCCCTCCCTCCCTCTCTGTGCAGCTGTCTCCTGGTGGCTCCTCCATGGGGGTGCTGTCGGCTCAGATCAGAGTCGCAGATCGGCCGGTCACGCAGCAGGGACTCAGTGGGATCAAGACCAGTACCAGGGGTGGGAATAGTACACTTGATTTATGCTCTCTCTCTCCCTCTCTTCTCCTCCCCGAAAGCTCAGCACTCCGTGTGTCTGCTGTGTTGCAGGTCCACAGAGGCAGGTCCTGGATAAATCCTACTATCTGGGCTTGCTGAGGTATGAGCTGGTATCATGCGCCACAACACACTTGGTTCGGGTTGTACAAATGTCTTCTGGATCCACGCCTTCGAGGATTCAACCAAATGTACAGGAGCACATTTTATTTTTACATTTTTATGTTTCGTCAGGAGTAAAGTGAGCGAGCTCTCGATGGAGTCCAGTAAACTCCAGAAGGACGTCGATGCATTCAACCAGGAGAACTCTGTCTATCTGAACTACGAGAAACGGTGAGAGCAGCAATCACTGCAACGGAACCATCAGGAGGATTGGCGTGAAGCCAGCTCCAGCTACGTTTAATGGGTCGACGAAGCCTGCTGGAAAACCTTTCTATGAGCAGTTCGAGATCTGGCTGGCAGATGTTCTGTATCCTCTAAATCGTTAACTGCGGCGATCGTGTGTGTTTGTGTAGAGCCGAGCTCCTGGCGGGAGAGATTAAGGATCTTCAGGGGCAGCTCGCCGACTACAACACGGTACTTACAACATCAACTCATCGAATATTAGACGATCCGACTAGAACAATGTCCCCGGGCTCCGGTCGAAGCTGAACCCGTTCTCATTATGGCGTCGTCAATTCAGCCGGGACCAGGTGGAGACAGTTGAAGGAGCACAAAGATGTGGAGGAGCGTGGTTGAACTGAGCAGTTGAGGAACTGGAGAAGCCAGTAAATGATCCGGGAACTGTAAAGCTTTCGTGTTTCAGAGAATTCTTGAAATCTGGAGGTTCTCCTCAATACAGAGCATCAAGAGAATAGTGCTCCGGGGCTCTGAGGCTCCGTTTCCGAGGCAGTCGCAGGTGTTTCACTCCTCCGAGGCCCTCTCAATGCGCTCAGAGTGAAACATCGCATCACATTGATGTTTCTCGAGCTCCCCATAGAACCCACACCTTCTATTCTCCGGTGATCAGCTAACAGGCTAATGCTAGCAGTGTAGAGCCTGACAACGGTCGAGGAGTCGCTGTAGACTGGGTCTGCCATGGGTGGAACCATGTTAAGGGACTGACCCCCATCTCCTCTTCTGGGTCACTGTCGATGTTTGCGTGAACACTAGGGGGTGACTCCGGGTTCACAACCAATCCCCCCCCCCCCACCCCCCGAAGGCTTAATGCTTGAATTATTGATCTCTTACAACTTATTTTTTTGAACAGCTGGTCGACAAGTTGAACACGCACACAGAGATGGAGGAAGTGCTGAGTGACATCATCACGGTGAGCCCATCGAAAGCTTAGGTTACTCCTCTCTTCCTCCGCTGACGCCGCTTGTCTCCTCAGCTGAAGGCTCAGAACGACAGAGAAGCTCAGAGCATCGACGTGATCTTCACTCGGAGACGAGAGTATGTTCACTCATCTGCTGGCAGAATAGATCCACGCAGAGGCCCATCTGTCTGTCTCTCTTTCTGTCTGTCTGCCTGACAGGAAGGAGGCCCAGATGGAGGCAGTGCAGTCTGCTGTTCTCCAGCAAAAGGAGGCGGCGCTGAACATCATTCGAGAGATGAACCCGGACGACCAGAACACCCACTCACTCCTGAAGAACCGGAATGAGCAGCTGATCCAGGTGAGAGACGAGATCAGGAGGCTCGTGTTCAGCCGCGTGTGCGACTCAATGTCTGCGTGTGTGTGTGTGTGTGTACGCTGCAGGAGCTGGAGACTCAGCAGGAGGAGCTGAACGCTTTGCTGAGAAGGAAAGAGATGCTGGAGGGGGTGAGTACACTCCATTTCCTGATCTTCTCCCACTCTTCGGGCTGAACCCTAATGCTCCTGCGCGTCTCTGAAGGATCTGCTCCAGTCCCAGGGGAAGCAGGAGTCAGTGGTTCTTCACGAGAAGCTCCTGGAGCTCCAGAATCACAGAGAGGAGCTGAAGAGAGAGGAGGAGAGCACAGGCTCCAGGGAGAAGCTGCTCACACAGGTCACACACGCGTTAAAAACACACCCAGAGCGGCCCTGGAGCGAGTGGGGGCGACGAATGAAAATATGTTTATTTATCTGTTCTAGGTGAAGGAGAACAACCAGGAGATCAGCAGCCTGGAGACACAGTACGTCACAGACCCCCGCAGCCCCCGACATGATTCAATAATACAATCTTTATCGCTGCTCCGCCACCGGGCGGCACCGATCGTCTCTCCGGGAGGAGATTTAGGAACGTCCGTCTCTGCTTTTCCTCTGGAAATAAATACTTTAACAGCGTTTGTGGGGTTTTTATTAAAAATGTCAGAAATTACAACATATTTAGGGAATTTGTAACTCGAGAGCGCCACAGAGTGGAGGGAAATATCGTCGTGTGTTTTGTCTCCTGATCCCGTCAACTCTTTCTCGCGCCTGCAGTCAGAGCGAGGAGCGTTCGGCGAGCGAATGGTAGAAGCTTCGATAATCTATGAGAGAACTGGTTCTCAAACTAACCAGTCCCAGGAGCACTGGAGCGCAGCCGGGTTCGGTTCGGTTCGGTTCAGGCGGGGTGATGGGGAATACGTCAAGCCAGGCGAGACCCTGGAAGCGCCGAAGGGACAATCCCGCTGCTCCGATCCAGGTCGCGATTCTGCGTGTTAAGAGAGGAAATGGGTGAAATGGGAGCCGGGACAGGAAGCACTTGTTCATTCGTATAACGGAGCTCTCACTGCAGGAATCTCGTGTGTGTGCAGACTCTCAGAGCTGCGGGAGAAGATCAGCGTCCTGAACGAAGAGCTTCGACAGATGGACAGCGAGGAGCAACACGGTCCGTGCGTTTGCTGCCTCCAGATTCTCTTCTCAGCGATCCTCAGACGTGACTCTAGAAGGTTCCCTGAACTCAAACATTTATGTTCCCCGTTTATGTTCAGGAGAACGAACGCTGAAGTACAAGGAGCTCCAGAAGAAGGAGCAGGAGATCGACGGTGAGTGTGTGCGTGCGTGCGTGCGTGTCACAGAGCTGTTCCTCTCATGGTGAACGAGTGTGCGGTGTTTGTTTGTTCAGTGTTCCTGGAGGCATTCGAGGAGAGCAAAGCTCAGGATCTCCAGCTGATCAGAGACACTCAGAGCAGCATCACGGCTCTCCTGGAGCACTGCAGCAGGGTACCACACTCTCCGGAGGAGAACAGAGGTCCAACACTCCTCGCGTGCCTCACACCGTGTTTCTCGCTCCCTCTGTGTGTGTGTGTGTGTGTGTGTGTAGAACCTCTCTCGTCTGGAACGGATCTCCTCAGTCTCTTCTCAGGAGCTTCAGATCATGCAGGATGACCTGAACTTCAAGGAGAACGAGATGCAGAAATCACAGAGCACTGCCAGGGGGCTCTCCTCAGGTCTGCTTCAACCAACCTCCTTTAACTCTAGAATATTATCCAGCATTTCTCCGGGATGTCCTAGGGAGCCCAAACGTTTCAGTGTCAGGTCGAGCGGTGCCCAGGTCTTTCTCGACGCAGAGGTCATCGATGTTGGCCTCGGAAACCTGCTCCCTCTCTCTAGGTTTTCACACATTCACAGAGTTTTGCTGCAGCGGTGCCACAAACGTCCGTCAGATGATGTTTGGCTCCCTCCAGAGGCCGGTTCTTCCTCTCTGGAGCCTTTGCCAGGTCCAGATGGTCCTGAGCAGGGACGGGGAGCTCTTAGCGCAGTGCTGACCCTGTAGATCAGTGGTTTTCAAACGATCTATTCCGAGGTTCGTCACAAACGATTTATTCTGTGATTATAAACAAGACTTCTCTGAATTTCTTCGTCGGCAGCGTAAATGAGGTGATGCCAGCGATCTGGGGGTTCTATTCTGTGCAGCTGTCAATCCATGGCCCCGCCCAGTTTCTTTTTTAATGGGAAAATTGAACACTAACCACACAAAGATAAACTTGACGACAAAAATTGATCCGAATTCTCGCTAGCTCGGAGGAAATGTCGCCATGGTTATTGCATAAAGAGAAAACCAGGAACGTGGTTTAATCTTAGGAAGAGGTTTGTATGATCTCCTAACTGCTAAAAGTTTAGTGCTTGAGAAACTATTTTATTCTCTCAGAAGGAACATTCACAGATGAGCTCCGCTCTGAGATGATGCCTGCATTGGGTCCTTCAAAGCCGCTGGAGGTGGATTGTTCTGCTTGAAGGAGGCTCCATAAGGGACTGGGAGAAACTATCTGCTTTCCCAGTGTCCGAGACTTTACCTGCTATATGTGTCTGCAGAGAGTGAGCGGCTCCAGCAGGACCTCCTCAAGGTGGATCAGCTGGAAGGCAAGGTGACCACGGAGCTGCAGACTCTGAGAGAAGACCTGAGGAAGATGAGAGAAGACCTGGAGACCTACAGAGACCTGGAGGCACTCCGGACTGCTGCTGAGCAGCGGAGGAAGGTGAGCGCGACTATAGCAGGCTAAGCTTTGCACAATTAAGCTGCGGAGGATGAGGCGCTCCTCTTAAAGCCGCTTCTTCTGTGATGAGGCTCAGTCTTTTGTTGTGAGCTCGGCTTCCACGAGCGATCACCAGCTTTCAGAGTCGGTGAAAACGAATGTCCTGCACTCGTTCCGACCGAACTTGATCTGCCGCTGTACGAGACTGGGATGGGGCGTGGCTTCCATGAATCCTACTGTGCGCCGGAGCATACCCCTAGTACCGTGTGAGCGATGGTAGGCGGGAGGCTCAGGGATACAATGGTCGCTCCCCACCAGCAGTTTGTGAATGTGGAGTGAACGAAAAATGCTCTGGGAATAGTCTGTGAGCAGCAGCATCATCATCAGGTTTGCCAGGTGACCTTCTCTATTTCAGAGAGAGACGCTGATGGAGATGTTTCCAGAAGGTGGATCTGTTTGTAGTTTGTGCATCTGAAGCATTCAGTCCGAGGCACAGGAGCTCTTTGTGTTCCCCCAGAAACTGCAGGAGGAGCTGCTGTCCCTCGCTCAGAGGAAACACATGTTCAAGAAGATGCTGCAGAAACTCAGCGACGAGAATGAGCTGCTGAGGAGCCAGCTACAGGAGAACGAGGTGCACGTGGAGGTAACCGCATCGCTCCGGTGCGCCGCACACCGCTGTCCTCTTTTGAATCATCTGCATCTTTTTCAGCTCAGCAACATGGAGCGGAAGTGGCAGCACCACGAGCAGAACAACCACTTGATGAAGGAGTGTATCCTTAAAACCTCATTATGACCTGCTGCCCGGGGCCGGTGTCCCGCTGGTGCCGAGCCTCGAAGGTTTTTCCTTAACCAGTGTGCAGTCATCGCCTCCAGGGCCGCCGAGAGCGACTACCAGCCGCTGGTGAAGAGCGTGCAGAAACAGCTGCAGGAGTTCAACAGGATCCTGCAGGGAGCACGAGTCTGAGGAGGCTTGCTGGCCTGTAGATGATCGTCCTGCTGCGGTTCCTGTTCCCTCATCCCTAAACTTCTGCTGGGAGCCGCTCCTGGCTCTCAGCAGAACAAACTGTGCGTTCAATAAAGGACACTGTGCAAGGAGAAATAGAAAGCACTAAAATACTTTTCCTTTGTGTTTATTGAAGTCTATTTGAAGCGCTTCACAGATGTTGTCAGGAGCTCGTTCTCCCTGGCGCAGATGTTAGGGACAGCAGAAGTTTGTCAGGAGAAGGCTACACTTCACCCACTGCTCCATCGTCTCACAGCTTCGTGTCAAATTCACTCCCCATGACCGAATCCACTGCGTTCAGGTTCATCCTCTTGGTTTCTGGTATGGGCTTCTTCTCAGTCGATGTGCCAGCGGCGTGGTCTTGAACAAACCCCCCGGAAGCATCTGGAAATGATGGTGAAATAAAATGACGGCTGTGAGACGCTTTAGGACATGCAAAGCCTCCCAGAAGGACCCTAACCCTAGGAACAACATGGAGCTCTAGGCCAGAGCCGAGCGACTTCCACCAGTGAGAAACGGGGGCTCCCTGTGAGAATCAGTAATGAAATCAAACTCACATTTGCTGATCTTTGCTTTGAGGGGTACGGGTTCTAAGTCTGGAACCAAGGGGTTCTGCATCATCACCCTGTGTCTCTTTAGATCTAGAACTGATGACTTATGATCTTCGGAAACGGAGAGGCTTTGCTGTAAATCTAGTTCAATAATAAATATGAAGTGCTCACCGTAATTCATCAATACATGAATGGATCATCTGCCCCTCCCCCTCCAACCAGCACATGCACACGCGCACACGCACACGCACACACATCCTCGAACCTCGGTGGGTTACACACAAACACAGCTCAGAGATGGTTGACAATGTAAAGCTTTTAGACCTGAAGCGTGTTCGTGTAGTCCATTGCTCTGAAGATCTGGGAAGCTGCTCAGCTGGAACACACACACACGCACACACACACACACACCAAGTGATAAATGAGTTTTAACACTAAAGACACTGATAAAACCTCCTGTACCTTCTGAGGGCAGAGGGAGTAGAGGTACCGGTGGAAGCCCAGTCTGAACATCGCTATCCACAGACCCAGACCAGCGTTCACTGAGCAGAGATGGATGAACGCTGATGCTGTCAGAGCAGAAACCATCTCCAGAGGAACCAAATGAGCTCCATGGAGACCAGATGCATGGTACCTGCAGTGTACGTGTGCTAGATCATCGTTTCACGACAGAACACACACGTCTCAGTCACAGACGCTTCCTTCACATCGCCACAATGAGATCTAGCGCCCTTTTTTCTTTAGGAGGAGAGTCAGAGGAACCCTGGTGAAGCGAGCCAGCAGCCTGCCCGAGAAGAAACTGCTGCTCACTTCTCCTTCTGACATCTGAGGAATTATTTCGTTTTGTTTTTATATACAAAGAACTACAGTTACACACTGGATTTCATTTGTGATATTAGTTCATAAAACTAAATATATTTTACATTATAGAGCACCTTAGCTGGAGATCTTCCTTGTGTGGGTTCACAATCAGGATGATTCTGGTCCATGGCTCATGGTGATACAACTCCATAGAGGTGGATGAGGCACACAGAAGAACATTTATAAGAGCTAGAAAGGCTTTGAGATGCCCAAATATTCAAACACGGCTCCAAACTGAAGGGAAATGAAAAGCAGCAGATCACGTGACTCACGTGCACAGGCTTCCGGTCACCCTTTCAGACTCACCTCGATGAACTACAAGCATCTCAGCTACACAGATTATTTCACATCAAACGTTCTCAAAATTCCGTTAAATATTTCCTGTTTAAGACACTGCACACGAGATGAATATTCCTGCATTTACAAATTCATAAACAGTGGACACAGAAACCCCCCCCCCATAAAATCCCAATTATTTACTCATAAATTGCTACGGAGAAAAGTTGCATTGCTAAAATACTTATCAGAATGTAAAAAGATCTGTTTCATGTTCCTAATCAAAGTAAAATAATTTTTAAAAGGCATCCAAAAGAGGAAGGTGTGGCAGTAACTTGAATGTGGTTTAAAAACGTTCCAGATAAAACAGAAAGGTCATAAACAATAATTTTATTGTTAGGAAACTTGGAATCAAATTAGATCCACTTAAATATTTATAGACACTGGATTCTCTCCTCATTGCGTCAGAGAATGTAAAGGATTCCTTTATCTCTATTCGTCCTCCAGTATCACAATCTTTAACGGTTAAGAAGAGTTAATGTCTGTTCATAACATCTCAATAATGTCTAGTGTTTTAATTATGCTTCGGTGTGACGTCACACAGGAGCTCCATGGACCCTCGTGTTGCGCATGCGCTCCCGGCTCGGCGCGCGCAGCCTCGGTTTCGATTCTCCTCAAACGGATCGCGGCTAATTCAGTCGGAGGGTGACAGCTAAACACGACAAATCCCGAATAAATCTCTGTAAATAAATGTACAACTGCCCAGTTACTTCAGAGTCGCGCTCCTCGAGAACACTGTACACGGTAAGAGCCGCTAGCGGAGCCGTTTTTACAAGAACGACTTTTCTTCAGGTCACCTTTGATTAGTGACGTGTCTATTTACAATGTTCAGGATCGGGATTTAAGTTCCCATCAATACAAATGAGGTCAATGTTATTCTCAGAGAACTGCTGTGTGCTGAAGAACTGTTCATCTGATCACTGAGGAGGATTTTTTCAGCAGTAGTTAGGTATTGAGGTTCTCCAGTGATGGACACGGTTATTGGTTCTTTCTGCAGGAGAATCATGTCTCGAGGAGCTCAGAGGTCCAACACTAAGTCCCCGAAGCAGCAGGCTCCGTCTCTGAAAGCTAAGGGGCTGAAAGACATCCGCATCGATGAGGAGGTGAAGATCGCAGTGAACATCGCGCTGGAGAGGTTCCACCACAGCGAGGACAGAGGTACTGCGAGGTTCAAGCGGTAGGTTCTGACTACACGATTGCGCTCTAACCCTAGACCCTTGTGTTCCAGAGCTGGACTTCCCCTCATCTCTGACGAACTCGGAGCGGGCATTCATCCACCGGCTCGCTCAGTCCCTGGGTTACGTCTCCAAGAGCCGAGGGTGAGTGTGAACAGCATCGAGCTGCTTTGGCCGTGAGCAGGTGCAACAGGTTTTCGTCCGCACATTACTGGTGACGAGTGAAACTAAGGCTTCACAAAAGGAGGCAAACTAAACACTTAAGTGTATTCCTCTACCCCGACTAATAGATGATGTTCTCCTAAGGGCCGCTGGAGAATTAATTCCTCTTAAAGGTATCCTGATCAGATTGAACTCGGACGTTGCTCTTGATTAAAGAAAAATAATATAGTTCCCACCCTTCCCTGGTGGACCAATCACACGATCTCAAAACGTGTCAAATGTGATCTACTGACCATACGCAAAGCCCTAATCACACGATCTCAGAAACACCAGGAAGGTGTCGTCATCCCTGAACACTGGCGGCAAGAGACTGTGGATGGAGAGCGTGTAAGACCTTCTCTCTGCTCTGTGTTTCAGGAAGGGCTCGGGGCGCTTCCTGACGGTGAGGAAGAAGGACCAGACGGACGGGTCGCAGTCCATTATGACCTTTGACCTCACGCACAGCTCCAGGCAGCTGGTGCAGAACCTGCTGCAGAGATTTCCCATCACAAGCAAAGAGAGAAGCGAGCTGCAGCCGCGGAGCGAGAGAGCCACGCCGGAGCCGCCGGAACCCAGCGGTCAGTCACACTCCGCTATCTTTCAGATCTCATTTTAAGCGTTCCGTCTTGGGTTTGGGACTGAGGTCGAGGGTCTCGTTACGCCCAGCATTGGTATCGCCAGGTCGGAGGAACCGGCGTCTCCTGTGGTGGCCATCAGGGAAATTGTGCTGGATGCTGCGATTATAGATTCTGGTTGTTCGGTTGAGTTTGAGGAATAATCGGAGTCGCACTGTTATATGACGAGTTAGGGTTAGGGTTACAGTGTTTATTACTGCTCCGTAACCAGCTCAAGATTATAGTTAACAGAATAAAGGATTTGAAAAACAAATCGCATGAAAAATAACTCTTCAAAGAGCCGGTATTTTATAAAAGAGCTCAGGCAACACCCGGGCACTCCGGCCTGGCGCACCCACAGCAGTTTCCGTGGTTTGTTCGGTCATGTGATTTCTCTGACACCCAAAAGGAAACATACTGGTTTTATAAAGACTCCTCAATGCTGGACCTCTTCACGTCTCAACATCCCAAGCTCCGATCCACACAGAGGGATATCAGCGGTGCTTGTGATCTCACAATACTGTGTGTGCGTGTGCATGTGTGTGCGTGTGTGTGTGTGTGTGCGTGTGCATGTGTTACTGCCTGCTCCTTACACAGACCTCAAGCTTTTGCCTCCTTAATTAATAGTAATTGCTATTGAGCGGCTTGCACTCCGCCGTAAACGGGTTCTTGTCTGGTCTCGAGGTGATCAGTGGGCACGCTTCATGTGTCAGTGGTTAACCACACAACTTCCAAAGCAGAAGGTCTGCTGCCTCAAAACTCGTTTCCCGATGAGTGACGCTCTCCAGGGCGGGGCGATTGGGAGAAAGTTTTGATGAGAATCTGTGTGTCGGCAGACAGCAGGAGCCGCACCAGCGGCCGGCTGAGTCACGGCATCCCTCAGGTGCCGCCCCGCAGGATGCCGTCGGAGCTGGACACTTTCCGCAAATCTCTGCCGGTGCTGGAGCTCCAGGAGCAGATCGTTGAGAGCGTCCGAGAGAACCCAGTGATCCTGGTGCTGGGGGAGACCGGCTCAGGGAAGACCACGCAGGTCTGTGTGACTCGCTCTGGGGGGTTCGATGTGGAGTGAGGTTCACGATTGGCTCGTGTTTCTTCTGCAGATCCCCCAGTTCCTCCTGGATTCCTGTAGCGGCAGCTCCATCCCCTGCAGGATCTTCTGCACCCAGCCACGTCGCCTGGCAACTGTCGCCGTGGCGGAGAGAGTAGCGGCCGAGCGAGGAGAGAAAATCGGGCAGACGGTTGGCTACCAGATTAGACTGGAGAGCAGGTGACCCGTGCGATCGAAAGGCACTTCCTGTCTGTGATTGCGCTCGTTACTGATGGTGCTCGTCTTCCTCAGGGTGTCTCCCAAAACGCTGCTGACGTTCTGCACCAGTGGAGTCCTGCTCAGGACACTGATGGCCGGAGACGAGGCGCTCTCCACCGTCACTCACGTCATCGTGGTGAGCTCTCCGTACATTAGTTCGTTCACAGGCCTCTCCCTCCGTTGCGTGGCCTGAGTCTGCCCTGTACTGCAGGACGAGGTCCACGAGCGCGACGGCCTGACGGATTTCCTGCTCACCAAGATGAAGGAGCTTCTCCAGAAGATGCCTGGCCTCCGTCTGGTGCTCTCCAGTGCTGCCCTGGACGTCTGTCTGTTCCAGCGATACTTTGGCTCCTGCCCTGTGATCCACGGTAAGACCTGCCCTCTGCTCGCAGATGCTCCACCACAGGCTCCTCCCTCTGGTAACCAGCAGCTCTGCTCCTCTCAGTCCAAGGCTGCCCGTATGAGGTCAAGCAGCTGTTCCTGGAGGACGTCCTGAGGAGCACGGCATATGCCAGCAAAGACATGATCAAGTACAAGAAGGAGGCGCAGAAAGGTGGCTAAACCTGGAACAAAAATGTCCTTGCTGTCTGGCTACGACCTCCCCCCTCCCTCCCTCCCTCCCTCCCTCCCTCACTCTCTCTCTCTCTCCCCCCCTCTCTCCCTCCAGAGCAGAGGGCACAGGCTTCTCTGAAAGAGTGGTGTTCGGCTCCATTGCTTGCATCTGATGCTCAGAGGGAGAAATCCACTTCCTCTTTCCCACAGGAAGTTGATCTGCTGGACGATGGAGGGGACGGCGTACACTCGCTCTCCGTGAGGAGTCACAAGTGCAGCTGTTAATCCACACCACTGCAGATCTTTAACCCCGTCTCTGTGCTCAGAGTGAGAAGGACTCGTCTTCTCTGGAACCCTGGCTGATCAGAGAGATGGATGCCTGCATCTCCAACATCTTCCTGAATCAAGACGCAGACGCCTTCCTGCAGCTCTTCAACCTCATCCTGAACGAGAACATAAGCGGTAACTCCTCGAGCCGTTAGCACAGCTAGCTCCCTCACTCGTGCTTCACATCGAGAGGAATGGAAGTACTCCAACGACGCTCACTCCACCGGATCTTACCAGCGGCACGATGTGCTTCTAATGGCTTAGTGTTCATCAGGTTTCTCTCGGAGGGGCTTCTTGCTCCTCTAGTGGAGGAGTACTCGAGGGATCTCAGCTGATCAGTGCTAGCCCTGCTGCTCAGAGCAGAGGTTCTTCTGGATCGAGGTTGAGCTCTCCTGTGCTCCTCTGTTCACAGTGGACTACACTCACAGCGAGACCAGCGCCTCTGCTCTGATGGTGGCTGCGGGCCGAGGGTTCCTCTCTCAGATGGAGCAGCTACTGAGTCTGGGAGCTAACGTCGGCGTCAAAGCCTCCAACGGATGGTGAGCCCTCATCTGGGTTTCTCATGTCGGTGGACTTTTGGTTGTTCTGCAGTGTTGCCTCTCTGAAGGAGAAATCTCACAAATCTCGTTCCTCACCGGTTCCTCTGTGTGCTTCAGGACAGCGCTGGACTGGGCCAAGCACTTCGATCAAGCTGAAGCTGTGGACCTGCTGGAGTCCCACATGTAAGAGACTTGAGCTCCACACATCTGCAGGGGAGGTGAAATCATGGAGCAGTCAGACTCCAGATCCGTGATCATCAAACCACGGTTCCTTTGTTTGTTCTGTGGATGTAGCCTCCAGCCACAGACTTGTTGGTCTGATCTGAGATCAGTGCTTCTCTCTCTGTTCAGAGGCTCTGGCTCTCTGCAGGAGCGTTCGGTCGTCTCCTCTTCGCTGGAGCTGTCTGCAGAGGATCAGATGTTGCTTCAGTCGTATCACCACAGCTTCGACGATGAGAAGGTGGATCTGGATCTGGTTCTGCATCTGCTGCAGAGCATCTTGCAGAGCAGTGATGAGGGTGAGCTCAGATGTTCCTCTGGTCCCTGGACGTGAAGAACCGATCGTTTCTTGTCGGTTTAGGCGCAGTGCTGATCTTTCTGCCGGGTTACGACGAGATCGTTTCTCTGAGGGACCGAATCCTCTTCGACGATCACCGATTCACGGAGCAGCAGCACAGGTCTGAAATCAGTTCTGTTCGTTCAGCAGTGTTTCTGAAGGAGAATCAACAGAACCCATCGTTTACACAAGCTCCAAGGATTAAGATGCAACGGTTAACCTGAAATGGTTACGAGTATAAAATTATTTTCTCTGATCAATGTTAGATTTTCAAGTTAAGTTGTGTGTTGTTTAGGATTGAAATTAATATGAATTTAAATGAAAGTGTTATTTCAAACATTTTTGGATTTTAACATAAAAATTATAAATAAATTTGGCCTAATGTTTGGCATAACGTTATACATTATTTTTTTCAAAAGTAAAAGTTTTCATTTAGAATTTAATTATAAATTTTGCATTTTAACATAACACCTATTATTTTAGAAATTTGTGAAAAACATGACATTTCAGAGAAATTATTGAATTTTGATGCTGCGATTTTTAAAAATAAAATGTTTTTTCATTTAAAAATATCATGTGTAAAACATAAATGTATCATTTGAAAAATTGTAATTACAATTAGTGGCAAAATAAAAATCAAAGTTGTTTTTATTTATGGAGATTTTTTTCTAATGCACAAATTTGGCCATGGACATATTTGTCAAATTCTAATTCAGAAGGAAATCAGAGTTTCAGATACGCTGCTGGAATAGTTTGAGAGACATTATAAAAGTGCCATATTATGCCATTTCTAAAGCATTTCTATCAAATATTTTAGCCCTTTACAGTAGCACTTCACCGTAGGAACCTCGTAGTTTTTGCCTCTGCTAAACGCACCGTTTAACCCCATTCCTGCCACAGCCATGCTTTCGCCACTCCTGGGGAAATCATGGGGAATGTAGTGTGTGATGGCCGCCAGCTGCAAGTCAAATAGAACGGCATGAAATTGTTAAAATGAGAACGAAGCGTTTTTGGCGTGTGCCGCCTGGTGCTGGAAAGGGACATAAATAAAGGCCATAGTGCATCGAAGAGTTCTGTGTAAGTCTGAACGAATCTGTGACATTGTAAACGTGTAGAAATAACAACACGCTTCACGCAGTTCAGTGCCTGTGTATGCTGACGCGTGAGATAAAGTTTGGATCTAGCTCAGGCAAATACTGTTTGAGTTCAGGAATGCGTTTATTCTAGCTGATGGTGTTTCGTTGACGTTACTGCTGGGATGGTTAGCCTAACCGCTAATATTGCTTTTATTAGGCAGCAATGCTCAAATCTCAGTCGATGCCCAAATTGCTTGCCATCACACAGCCCTAGCGACTATTGCATTTTAATCGACAGAAAACACACGTTCTCGGATTGCTCTTCAGCACCTCCAGGTCAGGCAGCGCTCCCGATCTGCATGGGGATAGAAACGTCTTTGGATTTTGCAGAATATGGCACATTTAATGTAGAATTGTGACGAGTGACGTACCGCTGCAGTCGCTTCTGGAAGATGCTCCGCCCACATGCAGCAGTGTCTCTGTTCTCCTTATCTGAGGAGCATTGCAGGACTGTGGTTCTCTCTCAGGTTCCAGGTGTTTGTTCTACACTCCAGCATGCAGACCTCAGATCAGAGGAAGGTGTTGAGGAGCACTCCCCGAGGCGTTCGGAAGATTGTGAGTTTCTGTAAACTCTGTCCCAAGAGTTGTCCGACTTCAGGCGCTCACCTCCTCCGCTCTCATTCTGCAGATCCTGTCGACAAATATCGCCGAGACCAGCATCACGGTCAGCGACGTCGTGTTCGTCATCGACTCGGGGAAGGT
The DNA here is from genome assembly GCA_007224835.1 of Danionella cerebrum. NCBI lineage: Eukaryota > Metazoa > Chordata > Actinopteri > Cypriniformes > Danionidae > Danionella > Danionella cerebrum. The sequence goes on along the minus strand of SRMA01026079.1, from coordinate 48,848 downwards.
CAAAGAGGTGCGTGCGGAGCCGTGCGAGGCCTGATCTTCGGAGCCTTGATCTGATGTTTGTTGTCCTCGTCAGAAAGCGTACGACGCGGTGAACAACATGACGATGCTGAAGATGGTGTGGATCTCAAAAGCCAGCGCTCTGCAGAGGAAGGGCAGGTCAGTGATGCACATCTTCATCAGCGTTCCTGAGGGCTCTGCGAGATGTTGAGGTCCGTGTTTGTGATGTCTGCAGAGCGGGCCGCTGCAGGCCCGGCGTGTGCTTCCACCTCTTCAGCCGTCTGCGGTTCCAGAGCATGCTGGAGCACCAGGTCCCTCAGCTGCTGCGGATGCCCCTGCAGGTGCAGCATGCAGCAAATAAAACGCTCATATTGTGCCTTCAGCTGAGCGCTGTGAGAAGACCACGGTTCTTGAGCCACGGTCCCTCCAAACATAAGCACGCGGATTGCTAACCGACATCAAACGCTGAATTATTTCGTCTGACGCCAGTATGGGTTACATGAGGACCCGTGTGCGAAACGTCTGTTTGCAGTTGCCATAGCAACATGCATGACGTCACCAGGATGTAGTACAGTGGAGTAGAAATGAAATGTGTTCATGGTGGCTCTTGACAGAATTCACAATCTTTTTTAAACAAGTGTGAGGGGTGGTCAGCAGGGGGCGTGGCAAAAGCATGTCGGTGGGAGGAACGGGGTAAACGGTGCATTTTGCAGAGGCAACAAATACGAGTTGTTTTTTTTATGATTAAAGTTAAAGTAACGGTGCAGTGCTGGTAGAGAGGCGCCAAATATTTATTATAAATGTTGTAAATGAATAAATTATGAGGGCCCTTGACATTCTCCGGTTCACTCAGTGTGATTTGAACGACGCCTCCAGCGTCTGTTCACACATCACAACGGGAGTGTAAACGGGGCCTGAGACAGAAACCTCAGGAGGAGCACCAGGGTTCATCTGAGTGTTTAGAGCAGCCACAGTAAAACGCTAGGCTTCAATCTAGAACTCTAGCTGAGCAGAAATTATGATTAACCTCTCTCACTGCACCCCCCCCCCCCCTCCCCTCCCCTCTCTCAGGAGCTGTGTCTGCACACCAAGCTGCTGGTTTCGTGTCCCGTCGCAGAGTTTCTCTCGAAAGCCCCGGAGCCTCCGCACATGAACTCGGTGAAACACGCCGTGCAGATGCTGAAGGTGAGAGCGGCGGTGCGCTGCAGACATCCCGAGTCCCTCTGTCAGAGCGCCTGAGTCACAGAACCGAGCCGTGACACTCTGACCAAACCTTCTTTGATCAGTGGTGGGCTCGGGGGCAAGGGAGGACCTCGACTGCAGCCGTGCTTGTGATCTCGTCCCGAGCGATACACTCGTCACCTCCTGCTTCTCTCTCGGCTGCAGACGATCGACGCTATGGACCCGTGGGAGAACCTCACGGAGCTGGGAGTGCACCTGGCAGACCTGCCGGTGGATCCTCACTTGGGGAAGATGGTGGTGTGTGCCGTGGTGCTCAAGTGTCTGGATCCCATCTTGACCATCGCCTGCACTCTGGCGCACCGCGAGCCGTTCCTGCAGCCGCCGCAGGCTGCTCAGAAGCGCCTGGCCATGCTGTGCAGGAAGCGCTTCACTGCCAACACCTTCAGCGATCACATGGCCCTGCTCCGAGCCTTCCAGGTGATGGGAAGGCCAACCAAAGCTGCCGACGCTCGCCTCCGTGCTCATATTCAGTGTGTTTCCACAGGCCTGGCAGAAGGCTCGCAGCGACGGCTGGGAGCGAGCGTTCTGCGAGAAGAACTTCCTGTCACAGGCCACCATGGAGATCATCGTGGGCATGAGGACGCAGCTCCTGGGGCAGCTACGAGCCACCGGTGAGAAACGTTCTGTGTGTGCTTCCTGTACCGGAGCATCTGCTGATGTCATCACCGCTCTTTATGAAGGTTTCGTGCGAGCGCGGGGAGGCGGGGACATCCGGGACGTGAACCTGAACTCGGAGAACTGGGCAGTGGTGAAAGCTGCGCTGGTCTGCGGCCTCTACCCCAATGTCCTGCACGTGGAGAGAGAGAGCAAGAGCCTGTGCAGCGGACGAGAGAGGAGGATTCGGCTGCACCCCTCCTCCACCCTCAGCCAGACGCACTACAGGAAGGTCTGACATGTGTCTGAATGTGACGGAGAAACTGAAACGCCTCTCATGTTTGTCACTGTCTGTCTCGGACCCAGATCCCTCCAGCCAACGGCCAGGCGGCGTTGGTGGAGTCCCTGCCTGCTGATTGGCTAGTTTATGATGAGATGACGCGGGCTCACAGGACGGCGAGCGTCAGGTCCTGCACCGTGGTCACACCAATCACCATGGCGATCTTCGGGGGCTGTGCCAAACTGCCGAGCTCTGCCCAAAAGGAGACCTCCAATCACAGAGCAGGTGAATAATGAAATGAAACAGAAAGATGAGGTTCGAACCCGAAGGGACTAAAGTTAAAGTAGAGATTTCTAGACGTACAAATGCAGGAGCCAATCAGTGTTTAAGTAAGTCGTGTGACTGCAGCAGGTTGCTATGGAAACCGGTGTTAAGTGTATTTTGTGGTATGTTTTGGCTTCAGAGTCGATGAACGAGAGCAGTGACAGTGAGACAGAGGACCTGCCCAGGACCCGGCTCGCCCGCCTCTCCGTCGACACCTGGCTCAACTTCAAGCTGCCACCTGAGGTGTCTCTCTCTCTCTCTCTCTCTCTCTCTCTCTCTCTCGGGATAGCCGGTGCATCGGAGCTCCAGAAGTGCTAATTAGTGAGGGAGGTTTCAAAACAAGTGATAAGACTCTAGAGAACCCAGGAAAGACACCTCCAAGTCACAGTGAAGTTTGCCAGAGACAATCTGGAGAACAGGGATCCAGACATCTTTCCCACAGTACAATATGGTGGTGGGTGTATAATGCTGTGGGGACTCAACCCAGACGCGATTCCCGGCACCAGTCGATATTAATAAACGATTCAGTTGCCACTTCGTTCACAAATACATTCGTTTTATTTCATATTGAAATGTGAAGGGGCTGCGTATCGAGTTACTGGCCTGGATGACCTCGACATGGAGCCTAGCTCTAGGAAACACCGCAGCACCGGTTGTGCTTCTAGCGCGGCATTAGAGGAGTAGAACCAGAGTCGAATAAGCGGCAGATTAAACTTAAAAATATCTTTCGATATGTTTACTTCTGAGATTATTATGATGTCACTATCTCTCCTGCAGCTCTGCGACCTGGTGCTTGGCCTGCGGCAGCGCTGGCAGTCTCTGCTGCTGCGCAGGATGCGCTCTCCCTCGAAAGCCTGCTCGCAGCTGGACGAGGCCTGTATCCGAGCCCTGGTGTCTGTTCTTTCAGTCGAAGAGCAGAGTGCCGGTCTTCAGCAGCCCACCGGCATCGGCCAGAGACCGCGACCCATCAACCCTGAAGAGCACGCACACGCGCCGGCAAGAGCCCGGCTGGACGAGCGCAGGAGTGCCGCCGGAAGCCTGCAGGAGGAGGTAGAGGAGCAGCTGTCCAGCCCCATCAGGTCAGCTTCACAGCCGTCGCCCCGTTCACCCTCTAAACGTGCCGCGTGGAGCCGTTTGTCAGGATTGAAAGATGCAACCAGTGGATCCTTTATTTTTAATTTACATTCACTTTTGTTTTGACGCACGAGGAGTTCTTTATATACAGGGTTATTAGAAAAGCAGATGTGTTTCTCCGGCAGCAGTCTCTGGTTTATTGGATGTTTTAAAGTGAATTCTCTTTAGAACCAAACAGAAACCAGAATGTTTGGTTCTTGTGTTGGTTTCCTTCCAGGGCTCATGTGGCACCGCGGCTGAGAAGTCCCAGAACGAATCACTCCAGACAGCAGATGGAACCGTCGGCGGTTCGGCGCAGCGATGCTTCTGCAGCGGGTGCGTGCGCTCCTCTGATGTCTCCAGCAGGGGGCACACGCTACTTCATCATGAAGAGCAGCAACATGTGGAACATCGAGGTGTCTCAGCAGAGAGGGATCTGGAGCACCACCACCAGCAACGAGAGCAAGCTGAACCGCGCCTTCCGTGAGGCGCAGGAGGGCGGAGGCGCCGTGTTCCTGATCTTCTCAGTGCAGGGCTCCGGGCACTTTCAGGTGTCTATCTCCTCCCGCTCTCCCGAACAAACGCAGCCGTCTCTCTCATGACATCCTCCTCCCTGTCTCTCCTCACCAGGGGTTTGCTCGCATGACTTCGGCGGTGGGCTCCGAGCGCTGCCTGGAGTTTGGCTCGTCGAGCCTCGGCGGAGTGTTCACCGTGGACTGGATCCAGACGCTGGCTCTGAGCTTCCAGCAGACGCACGCACTGCTGAACCCCTGGAACGAGAACAAGAGGGTTCAGATCAGCAGAGACGCTCAGGTCAGGCTCGTCCTTCACGTTTGTTCTCCGCTCGCTTCCCTAGGCTTAGGTAGAGGGGTCCATGCTCTTCTGCTGGACCACCAGCTCCACTCATCGCAGCGACAGAAACCCCTGGTGGCTTAAAGGTGACCGCTGTAGCTCCAGGAGGTCGTTGTTCTGGGTTCTTTTGTTAATTGCAGGACTGAAATGCTGGGGATCCTGCTCCGGAAGAAAAGCTCCATCTCTGCTTTCGTGAGCCTAGTGGCATCGGGTTTACAGCTAAACACTTGGGGCTGGGCAGTACATCGAGTTCTGAGGATAAATATCGATATGATGCTGTAATATCCGATATCTTTCGTATAGTTCTGGGCAAAAAAAAAACAGTCAGACAACTGCCCGCCTTCACACATCGACTACATTCCTTCACTCCCCTCGGCGAAACTCTGTAGGAAGTAAATCCGACAAACTATTTACGTTTTTGTCTCCGTTTTGCTTCACGCACCATCACACGTACGGCACCAGCTTGAATCCGGAAGGGGGTGTGTCTGGATTATGAAGCGGGCTCTGATTGCGGCGTGCAGTAAAAGGGGCGGGCGAGGATCGCACCGTCCGCGGCTCCAAAAATCATTCTTCACTGCCGTCGGTGGCTTCAATGCTCAACCCAAACGAGGCAGCAGCACTGAACCGTAATCCCACTGCCAACCGTAACGTGTTTCTGAGTCCCGTTGTCTTCGAGTTGTCTGAAGTTAGTCGACTCTAGAGGTCGACCGATATTGGTTTTCTCCAGCCGATGCTTAGAGGTCGAGGTCTACCGATGGCTGATAAGTGTTGCCGATTTTTTTTTTTTTTTTCAGCCTATTTTTAGTGCTGAGATCAGGAATAGTTCATCTTTGTTTTCTGTAAAAATTGAACAAACACCATCATTTATTAAACAGTGACTTGCACTGAAAATAAATAAGAACCAAGTTTGTAAGTAAAAATAAAATAAACTGAAATATGTGAAACAAGTATTAAAATTACAAACAGCCATCAGACAGCGTTTACTAAACAGAAGAAACATTTGTAGTCAGCATTCCAGTGGTTTACCTTCACCTAAAAAAAAACATTCACCAATATGTTGTTTTTGTTTTGTTCAACAGATTGCTTCCAGTTACAAACCCAACGACCAGACTCTGATCATTCAAACAAATGAATGAATAAAAGCACGGCATGCTTTGTATGAAAGGACAGCGCTAAACCCTCAGACAGGTTTACTGCGATAGCATGTAGTCATTAATCAGAACACATCACTTCATTATTTATTTACCTTACACATGATATCCACATCACAACAGAAGTCTATGACTTGTTCTCAGACAAACTAAATATAGAATTCACGAGCTGCGCACATACACGTGTACACGCAATAATCTTCTATAATCTTGAGAGAGGCGCGCGCGGTTCGATCCACACCTGCCCCATTTACATTTATGTATTGAGCAGACGCTTTTATCCAAAGCAACTTACACTTCGGGAGAAAACATAAGCAGTTTGTTACGAGGTCGGAGTAATCATAAGACGTGCGCAAGGAAGCTGTTTGAGCTGATACAGAGTCAGTGCTTCAGACGGTGTTTTTCATGTCATTCGTTACCGGTGAGTTAGTAACTGCATCAGACACACTTGGAATTATTTGCTTTTTCTAGCGAAGAGCGTATTTCAGTGATGACGATAGTTTGTAATGGTGAAAATACCTTGAAAGGGAGGATCTGCCGACGCCCATGTCTGGGTCACCACATAATACCAGAGCACTCCTCGAACACGACACTAAATCATTTCAAGTTACGAGTTTATTCGTTTCTACCAGCAGCTCGCTGTCGGCTTGTAAAAACAGTTCGAAACCCATCATTTCTGCTGGTTTCAGATCAGCCAATAAAGGTGGACGTTTCACGCAGTGCTGCGAAGGCTGTGAAATTTCGGCTGCGTGCTTGTGCGGCGGTTTTTCTTTTTCGTTTCTTATCTCAGACCCATATTCTCAAAGTTACCATTTAAATGAACAATAATTTCCACAAAACATGTTTTGAAAAACCAAAAGCTGGTAAATTGTTCAGCCGAGGAAATGGTTCCCTTCATTCTGAAACTCTCTCCTCTGAGCATCAATCCACACTGAGCTGCCAAACTACAAGTGCAACAACTTACTCCTAATGTTTTTAAGAAATACAATATCAATAAACGGCAGTTTAAGTAAACATAAGAGAAAATACTCTTTTCGACTGAAAACCTAGCTTTTCTGCCTTTTAAGACATGAATCAGATTCCTCTGTAGAGATGCCGTTCTACGAGCAGCAGCCCTTCTCTATTTATACTGTGGGAGATTCAAGTTGGGGTTTTCCGGGTTCGCTCATCTCTACTTTTACAAAAACAAATGTAATATTCGTTCACTAGTTCCAAAAAAAGAAAGGGATGCATGGATAAGACCAATCCACGAGCAATACGAGAATTTTAACATCAAGTTGAGCAAAACAACAAATTCAATATTTCTGAAATTCAAGTTTTCAATGTTTCATAAAAAAATGCAAATAGTGGAAAGAAAAAAATGCACCGATGAACCTCGAAACAAGGGATCGATGTTTCCGGCTGCTTCATTCCACAAGCAAAACATACCCCAGAAAGCAAAGTTACCTACAGACCGATCGATCGATCCAGAACTCGCGCGGATCCGGATCCGGGTCCGTCCCTCTGTTGTTTAGGGTTTGAAAGCTCGGTTCGGTCCGTTTCACCTTTAAATTCGTTTCTCTGGTTAAAACACTCGCTCCTTCAGCGTCTCTCGATTACACCAGAGTTTTCTCGCTGCACACACTGATATATATATAATATATATAATTTATAAGATATTTTCTCTCTCTCTCGGCGCGCGCCAGGTGCATCTCATTAAGCACGCGCACTCCTCTTTCACTCGGTACCTGGAAAACAAATATCGAAAACGACCCAGTAATATCCTTATGACGTAACACTGAATGATTCATACACAGCGGTGTTATGTTTAACGACCAGAGGCGCGTGAACGGTGTGAGGGGAACCTCCTGCTTTTCCTCTTGAAGCCTAATAGGAAGTGCCTGAACTGCAGTACCTCCGCCTGCCGCTAGAGACTTGCTCCAAAACACAGCAGGTTCTCATTCAATCCCATGTTAAAATTGCCAACTTTAAAGCTGAAAAAACTCATATTTCCACCCCGGCTCCAAAAGATTTGTTGATTTAAATCTCTAGATTTGACCTTCCTTTTTTAATTTGTTGGTTTAAAACGCATTAAGTACACAATCCCAAAAACATGCGTTTACGTTAGTGAGTGAATGTGTGTGTTGCCCTGCGATGGACTGGTGACCAATCCAGGGTGTACCCTGACCCCTGAAACCCACCAGCAGCCTCCCTTTCCCTGCAAGGGAATAAACTAGCAGGAAAATGAATGAATGAAAGATTTATTAAACCGTAGAGTTGTGCATTTATCAAGGCCGTGATTTCATTGCAGATGATTGACAGTTCTTTCAACCAATCGTATCACACGTCATCCTCTGGAGTCCTTCATTCCAGTTAATTTCATCCCATGAACTCTGTGCTTCTGTTTTTTATTTTACTGTCGGTTGTTTATTTTTTGTGCGTGAAGTTCCAGTACATTTTTTCGAGACACCGCCGGTAAATCGCGGTGTTTGTGGTTGTGTTCCAGGAGCTGGAGCCTCAGGCCGGAGCTCAGCTGCTGCAGCTCTGGGAGCAGAGATGAACGCATGGCCTCCAGGTTCCCGTGGCTCGTGTTCTTTAGGGAAATGCTGCAGAAGGTTCATCACAGACCTGTGGTGGAGATGATACCAAAGCTCCAAGAGGAAGGGGAGTGTTTGTGTCGTTCGGTTCCAGGTTCAGCCGGTGTAAGAATCCCAGCAGCGGTTCAATAATGTTCTGTTCGCTTACATTTATTTCAACGTACAGCATCATCTTGATATAATTGTTCTGGAATAAATCAAATCATCTGATTGTGTTTCACGTTTCATTTGAACAAGTTTCACCCTGCTTTGAAATGAACAACACTGGATCTTCTGAGTCACTAGAGGGGAGGTGTCCAGGAGCTGCCTCCTCGAGCTTCAGCTCTTGCTCCTGCTTCAGCACCTCCGTGGGTTTCATCACTGCTCTCGTCTGATGCTCACATTCCAAGAGCTCATCTTCAGCAGCTCCATCATTTCCAAAACAATTGAGCAAATTCTTACAATCATTTCGAGGCTTTGATTTCTCCAGAGCTCTTGAAATCTGGACCAGTGAGAGCTGGAGGAGACGTCATGTGCATCAGAGAACCACCACCAACACGTTACTCAGTGTGAGGCTAAAGCTGGTGGGTCAGGTACTCACAGGGAGCTGGCTTGTGGGTGGAGCTATAGAAAGAACCCTGAAATAGAAGAACCTTCAAAAGTTCATTCTCACTAGCTGAGAGATGGAGGCATCCACCTCTTCCCCTTTCTGCAGAAGAACCCCAATTGCTTTCAGAAAACAACACGTTGGAGATGTTTCCAGAACATGCTGGTCTCTGTTCTCATGAGGTGGAGCTGGATGGAGGTTCTCTGTGCTCAGGCCAGGCTGCTTTACACTCTTTCACATGTAAATGAGAAGCCTCAGATTAGAAGCAGAGGATCGGAGATGAACGAGGGACTCTCGAGCACCTGGGCCAGACGTCTCCACGAGGAACACGCTGCACGCTCCGAGGCAAGAGTTTGTCCCAAACCGACGTGAAGACATCGCTGTAGCATCTCCAGACGATCTCTTGATGAACCACAAACGACCGCTCACGAGACGCATGATGCCACCGGTCAGAACTCGGCTAACCGGCAAGAACAGGAAGTGACTTCACAAGGTTTGACAGATGCATTCCGGCTGCTCCATCAGCTTGTGCTGACGGAGATGTTCTGCACCAGGTCTGAGAACCATCATCCCTCAGCTGCTGGCAGGTCGGTGCTTGGCGCTCTTCTGGTGCGCCCGCAACCCCGCCAGCTGCGAGTACGCACTCTGGCACACGTGGCACCGGTACGGGCGCTCGCCGGTGTGCAGGCGCACATGGTTCCGCAGCGTCGATGACTGGCTGAAGCGGCGACTGCAGAAGCGGCAGCTGAAGGGCTTGTCCAGCGTGTGGATGCGCATGTGCGAGCGCAGGTTACTGCGGGAGTTGAAGCCGCGGCGGCAGAGAACGCAGCGCAGGCGCGAGGATGCGCCGGACTCATCTGAGGAGAACAACAGGAGGCGTGAGGACACCTGCACAACATTCAAAGATGCCACCTGGTTCTAGAACGGCACGGATCTGAATAAAGGTCGTCTATGGCAGCGATTCTTAACCAGTGGCACGCCATCTGGTGGGTCGAGGAGGCAACAATGTTTTTTTACAGACTAATCATTTTAAAATAATTATTAAAAAAATTCTTTTCAATTATTTAAAGTATAATTTCGATTAAAGTGTCAATAGAGGAACGCGTCACGTCAGCAGATCCCGTTCAGTGGGATGCGTTTATATCTGACGAGACGCCGCAGCTGCAGCCGGAAGCAATCGAGAGGCTAACAGTAACAACACGCTAGTTAACGTTAATAGCATGCTGGTAAAACCTCACAGAGATGCTCAAACAAAACTCTACAGCAGCTGGACCCCGCACAGGCACAAGTTGCGGTAACGACACAGAGAGATTCGGTTTTCTCTGCTCAATACCCCGAACGCTCGTAATCCACCAGTTTGACTAATTTTGAAAAATTTAAATGCATAACAAAGTGTTCTCCACCGGGTGATGGCTGAACCTAGTGAGATAATGGCGCCATCGTGAGGTTGTTCAGTGTTTGTCATTCAGCAACTTTACTATTATTATATTTTTTATCCAGAAATATAGTCACACTTTAAATGAACAGCAGGTGACGTGCTGCTGCAGTGTTACTGTAATGCACCCGCTACGACTTATGGCTCAAGCTAAAACGTTAAAAATACAAATCTTTTCCTGTATAATTTCCTATATAAAAGTCTATTTTTTGATCTGTTTTTTATTTTTAAATAATTCACATTCTTTTTCTAATATAATTAAAGTACATTTCACAGAATAAACTTAACAAACTCTGCTGAAAAGCTATATTAAAATCACAACAGCGTAATTGTGAAATGCTAATTGTAGCGTGACGTTTTGTACCTCATAAAAGTGGTGATTATATCGTTTTTAAATAATAAATGAACCGTGGTTTTGCCGACTCGGCTGCACCAAAATCTGCCTAATGCACGAGCACGCGCTCAGCCCCAGCGGCTTCGCAAATGTAAACAAAGTCTTAAATTATAAAATCTCTCTCTCTCTCTCTCCCTCTCCCTCCTGTGATTAAGAACCATTTTCTAGAAATATTTCTCTTTTGTTTTCCGTGTTGTGTGTGGAACTTTGGGGATTGTCACAATGAGTGGCAAGAACCACGGAGCAGCACAGGTGCGGCCCTCGGCCCCATTGACTTTAACCGAACATTCGTGGACTCTTTGGAGATGTGGAACATTTGAACCTTTCCTTCTTTTTACTTGTGTCTGCTGATCTGAGTACAGTGTTCTTCCAGCTGTGCTTCATGTGCTTTATATTCTCAGCTTCTGCGATGTTCACCGCACACGTTCTCAAGCGCACTGTTTCGGAACGTTTGTGCTGGTGCCGCTCTTCAGCATCTCGTGAGGGTTCAGCACCTGATACTCACCACTCCTCTTCCTCATCTGCTCCTCTTCTCCTCCAGAGACTCCAGGGATGCCCAGGAATGTTCGGTGGAAGCTGCCGTACCACACCAGAAGCTCCTGCTCCGGAGGAATCACCTGCGGAGGCAAACCCAATACGTTCTTTAGGTTCTATCCTAGAACCCAAATCTATTTCTGCTGGGGACCAGGGCCATGGCTCTGGTTTTGGAAAACCACTAACCCCAAACATTTCCCCGCATCAGAAGCCCACAGACCTGAGCGTCCCGATCAAACCTGGACTTCCACTTGCTAGCAACGATAGCTAAAAGCTAACATGTACTGGGTAATGATCTTCCATCACAGCTAGCAGACGTTGGCGACCTCAGGCCTGGATTAGCGCGTTTGCTGACCTGCAGGGTTTTGTAGAAGATGTCGCTGCCAATCTGAAGCACCTCCAGGTTCTGCTCCTGCTCGTTCCTGGCGCATTTAATGAAGCTCATCCAATTCCTCTGATCCTCCAGAGCGGCGTCGATGAACCAGCGCACGGAGCCGTCGTCGTTAAACACCTGCGGCAGCTCAGACACACACCCGTCAGCCCACCTCCCTGACCAGTACCCCTGCGGTGGGAGGAGACCCGAGCCACCCACCTCCCACGTCAGAGAGTTGTTCCTGCTACTGTCCAGCTCCTGAGGGGCCACCACCCTCCCTCGGAAGGGCCCGATCTCTGTGCCGGCTCTGATCCAGGTCTTGCTGTAGACCCCGAGACCTTCTCCGGGCAGTGAGCTCTGGGCCAGGAGGACTTCACTGGGAAGAACCACGCTCCACAACCGCTCCAGCTCTGCAGGGGACACAATCACGAGGAGAGTCTGAGAGATCTCCAGCTGCAGGAGCTCTCATATCGTCACATTAAAGGTTGGGAACTACTCTTCCATGGAAGCAGTTCCAGTCACATGAGGCACCAGAGGGCAGGAGCATCTCCAGGAGCCAGCCATGTGTCCATGAAAGATCACAACAAGAGTTACATGAAAGAAGAGAGGAGCACTGTGGCCTTTCGGTTGCCGGTTCACAGGTGATTTTCCTGGAAGGAGTTTGCAAGTTCTCCTCGTGCTTGCGTGGGTTTCCTCCAGGTTAGGATTAAAGGGGCCATTTATAATAAATATTTGTGTCGTCTTTACTAGCGCTGCACCGGCGCTTTAAAACGATCTATTACTCTAATGTTTATTGTTCTTCAGCGCGGCTCTGCTGCTCTCGCTCTCGATCAGAATAGAAACGAGCTGTACTAGCGATTCATCTGATCAGTGGGTTCATATATATATATACCTGTATATATGAACACATTTTTTGTCAGTTCTTGCTTTCCCTAGGAATTGAACCCATTGGTAGCACAATACCAACTGAGGAATCTTTCCTGCAGGAAAACATGCAGAATATATTCAGAATAAAACTTGATGCTTGAGAGAAAAACACTAAAAGAGTGCAAGAATATTTAGCATACTGTGGCTCCTTTAAAACGCCTGTGTAAAAATCGTTCTTTCTGAGGAAATCATTTTTAAACTTCGGCTTTTTTCCCCATCGTCTTGTATTGGGCTGAAATCCTTCTTCAGCGAGCCACAGGAGGGCGCTCGCCGCGGCTTGGCTTCACTCCGCCGCCCGTGTGACACACACCAGGTAAAAAGGCAAGAACCGAGCGGTATTTGCGAGTTACTGCTGAAGAACTAAAGATACAGCAGAGCAGGGGTTCCTCCTCTGCAGGAGCAGGGGGTTCTCCTGCAGCGGATTGATCGCTAATGATAGAACACATTGCTCTTCTGAAATTCAATCAGAAAATAAAGTTTCAAAGTTATTTATTTAAACCTCCGTCGGTTGTGAGATGAACTCTTGTGGTGTTCCGTTAGAACCGGGCTTCCCTCACGTGTTTACCGATGATGAGATACATTGACGTCTTATTTCTAATCATTTATATATTTTTTTAATGAGTTTGGCGATCGTTCGGGTCACGTACTTCAGTAGAAGCTCTAGCCACGCCCACGGCTTTAATTAAAACAGTATTCATTAAATTAAAATTTCTCTCACATTTGTAGACACAAAACCCACAATCTGAGATTTTTATTCTGTTCATTTCCAATCAAATCCTGTCTTTGATTTAGTCTCAGAAACTTTAATCTCTAAAATTAATCCGCGTCCGGATACTATTAATAATAACAAAATTTATTTAATTCATGTTTAGTCAAGATTCCCCCCGTTCTGAAAATTTCGATAACAATCGGTAAATTAAACTCGAAATCCGCTTAATCTCGTAAAGTGTGCAAACGGCCGCTTTTATCGATTATTTGTCAGTTTGTTACTTCACCGATTAATTTATCGAAAGTTAATTCCTGTATTAAATCATATTTGTGCCCATAAAGCACTCTTTTACAAAAGTAAAACATTGAGCGGATTTAGTTTTTCTCATGTTTAGATTTGAAATCATGTTAGGTTTGCCGAACACAATAAAATAAGTTAATTCAAAATTATAAAAAGTACAACATTATAAAAGTTTTTTTCGGAATCAGTAAAGAAAAATCATTTTATAATTTAAATGCATTTTGAATAAAACAACTATTATAAGTGGGATTTCCATCGCATTCATTTTGATTACAATTCGGAGTGAAATTGTTTTATTCTAAAATAATTTGTCCCCAAAGCGTTTTGCATCTCAACTGTTAGAATGAATCCTGTTTATTTTATTATTTCGATGCCAAAAATTTCCCGCATCGAATAATGTTACTAATAAATAGCCTTTAATCGATTATACGGTGATGATATTTACTCAAATAATAATGAAAAACCAAAATAAAAAACTCGAGGCGCTTCCGGTCTCTGCGCGTAAAGTAATTTTATATTCATCAAAAAACCCGCGGAGCATTTTAATGCGATCGAATTTATCTGAATCACCCCGATCACGAACACCGATAATCCCCGGGTTTTATATAAATATTCATTATTTCTGACGCCGACCTAAAGTCTTTCTGCGCGCGCTTTAATATTTACATCAAGATCACATCTTTCACTTTACTTTAGATCGCGTCATAGTCCTCTAGAAAAGCTTTTTTTTTATTTAGCGAACGAAGATCCCCGGTACCTCCTCCGCAGGGCTGCGCCAGCGCCTCCGCCGTAAAGCCGTTCCCCGCGGGGCTACGGGGCTGCCGCTCCTCCGCTCTCCTCCAGCGGCCGTAGAGGAAACTGTGCAGAACCTCCGCCGTGATAAGCTCCCGGAGAGTGCCCCGGGAGACAGGTCTGAGGAGGACCACAGGTGTAAACGAACCCATGAGTAACTGGAGAGGAGACTGCCACGGCACAGGGTCTTATAGTGGAGGGGGGGGGGATGAGAGAGAGAGAGAGAGAGGAGTTCTGGAGAAGAGGGCAGCCCCCCGGGAGGATTAGACTTTTATCTGAAAAGAAGAACCTACATCTGATCTCCTGCATGAGGAACAAACCCAGAGGAACACACACACACACACACACACACACTTCAGCCAAAACCCCTGAGGAAAAATGTATTAAATTTATTTAATACAAAATTAAATAGCCCCCGAGGAACAGGTTCTCCAGAGGAAGCCCCCGAGGAACACTATCTGCAGCAGAACTTGGAGCGAGGAAATGAACAAACCAGAGTTTAGTCTTCAATCATTTTAATACATGTTACCTGTACACAAGAAGGAAAGAAACACTAAAATTAAACATTTCTCAAATTATAATATCCCTTTTCATTAAGCAACAAAGTTAATACTAGAGCCATCTGGGTAGGTAACTAATCAATCAATCAATCGATCGATCGACCAATCAATCGTACATATATTATTAGATCACACAGTAGAAAGAAACAGAATTAAAACGGAGTCCACAGTGTGCCGAGGATGAACCATGAAATCTGCAGATGAGCGAGCGCCGGCAGCTAATCAACAACCACGTGATCTTCCGATATAAAAAACGACAGATAATCAATAATCAATCACTGGATTCATACACAGGTGTGCTGTGGGATGGGCTTAGCGGCCTTGAACCGGCGGATCTCCACCGAAACCATCAGCGGGATCCAAACGGAGCGTCGGCTTTCGCGAGCAATCACCGGCGGGAAGCGCTCCGTCTCGATTCCTTCTGTTCCGAGCGTAAATAAAGCATTTCGTCAAGTATCTGAGCGTACACAGTTTACAAGAGCAAAGGCAAACACAAGCACCTCTCGAAGCAGGCGTTTATAAAACGATCTAAATAAAAAACACAATCTAAGATCTACACCGAACATGAGCGACTCCATCTTTGTTTCGAAACAAGAGCCGCTGAAATCAGATATTGCACCTTTCTCGTGAGCAGAGCACAATAAAACGACGAGTAACAAAAACATCACAGTCTGTCATTAAAACGCTTGCGTGAAGAAGAAAAGAGTTTGTACACATTCGTAAAACAACATGAGCGCGGAACAGAAGCGGTTCGAGACGGCTAAGCCCAGCCTCGCGTTATTGCAACAGAACTAGAAAAATAAGATTATATTCAAATATTGCGCCATCACTGACACGCCGACACTGCGGGATCCTCCGTCCCCATAAACATCTCTATTTTATATCTCGTCTCAATTAAAAAGGAAGAATAGAAAACAAACCGTCCCGGAAATCGGAGAATGGTGCACACACGTATTTAGTAACAATTTCGGCGTCCTGATTTAGAAATAGTTCTCTGTTTAAATCATAAAGGTCATTCTACAGCTAGTGTTTCTCACTAAGAAAAGTACAAGTCTTCAAGGCGTTGCAAATCTAGAAACCTCTGTTACAAAAGGTCTGTTTCGTCCCGGCGCTCCGGCAGAAGTCTTCGGCGACCGCTCGGGAGCCGCTCTAGTGATCCTGCGGAGGGAGGAGAGGAAAACGTTAAACAACATCCAGAAACGCCACACGCACAACAATCAAAAACTCCCGTCAGGGCTGTGTGATAGCGAGGAAACATCCGCGGGGTTCGCTCGTGTCAACCACTTTCAGAATCTTTGTCGTCGTGATCCGCAGCAGCGTTCGCTCTCGGTGCTCGATCGCCAGGAAGCGCGCTGCTCTGTGTCCGCTCTAGTTCCTCACGAGTGATGGCACCCCAGCGGATCCTGTTTCTCGGAGAACCGCGACGTGATGTGATGTGATTGGTTGCTGTAGCTCTGATGTGGGCGCAGCATCACCAAAACCAGTTGCTTAGCAACACGGTCACTCGAAGGAGGGAAGTGACGTGGACCCTCGTGATACGCACACAGCATCGGTGTAAACCGTGAATCGTCCGCCAGAGAAACGGATGCAACAATGTGCTTTCAAACATCCGCCGGCGCTTTCTGAAAGGAACGCTACTTTTCCATCTTCGTGTGACGTTCCATCTCTCGAGTCGCACTGTACCGCGGGAGACACACGACGGTATTCACAGACGGAGCTACAAACTGGACGTAACGATGATCTTCTGATCCGGGATCAGCTGGCTAGCGCTTCCTTTGGTCGAGTTTGATGCTCAGGTGTTGGTGAAGCGGCGGCTTTGATCACAGAGCCGAGCGTCTGCTCCATCATAGCGACGGCTACGGTAGAGACCAGCGGATGGCGTGAGTGCTCTGGCTGATCCCAGAGCAGCATGGACTCGTGGATACTCTAAGATTCACTTCATGAGAGGAAGTACCGGCTGCGTCTGTCCCTGGCTGTAGTACGCCCCCTGCTGCCGGTAGTACTCCACCCAGGCCGCACTGTAGTCCGGAGGAGAGCTCTGCTGGGAGCCTGGAGCCGCTGCCTGATCTGAGGAGCAAACGGAGGAGATATAGGAGGAGCGAGGCCAGGAGCCAAGCGTCTGAGAGAGACGGCTCTTACTCTGCTTCTTGTAATACTCCTCCCAGGCTTTACTGTAGTCCGAGCCGCTGCTCTGGCCCTGGTTCTGCTGACCTGTGGAACACGGGCAGGAAACCAGTCAAACAGGGGGAACCCAAAGCTCCCTCGGGTCCCTGATCTCCAGAAAAACACTTGCCTAGCTTCTTGTAATACTGCTCCCACGCCTTCGAGTAGTCCATCTGCCCCGACTGAGAGCCGTTCTGATCTAGAACGAGCAGCACCGGGTTAGGTGGGGGGGGGGTGAGTGGGTGAGAAACAGAGAGAAGGAGAGACTCACTGGGGTCCTGCTGGCTCTGAGGTTGCCACGTCTGGTAGGTGGCTCCCCATCCTCCAGTCATGAATGTCTGTGGACCGCTGGAACACAGGGAGCACGTCAGTGGAACCAGTAAAAGCAAGCTCCAAACAGAGGAAACACGCTCCGAGCGGTGGAACCGCAGCCAGCCGCGAAGCTAACGCAAGATTCTTCCAACCACAGTAAAGCATTTTGTTATTTCACTAAAGACAAACAGTGGGTAACTGCACCAAATGAACTAAAATAAACGATAAATTACACGACGAGGGGCGGAGCTTTCCTCGGCCTGAGCCTTCATTACCAACGACAAGAACAAGAACATTTTTATTCTTCTGTTATTTCTGAGCAAAGGGAATCAGGTGAAACGGGATGAAACCAAAGCACACAGGTTTTTGCCGGCGGGAGGTGAAGAAAACAAAATGTAAAATGCAGGAGCGGGCCTGAAAAATCTGTCTCTACCTCCCAGAACATGGAAACGAGGAACGGAGGAAAGAACGGAGCTCGGCAAAAACAAACTCACTTCTGATGAGGAGTCGCCGCCGGTCCTTGAGTGAAAGGACTGATGCTGAAGCTACCGTTTCCTCCCATCCCGGACGCCTGCAGCGGGAAAACCACAATAAACTCAATTTAACCTTTATCTGGAAAAAACTAAATAACATTCTTTTATTAAACCAAGAAGCTGCGAAACAAATACATGTCGAAAACGCTTTACGCTGATGTAAAAAAATGAATAAAACATCAAAACTGTAAATAAACGGTAGGAAAAACAAACAAGCGCCTTGTGACCAGAAGGAGGAGCTGACCCCGATCTTGTCGTCGATGAGCTGCCGGGCGTGCTCCAGCTGCTGCGCCGAGCCGCGGATCGAGAAGATGCGGATGTTGGGGTCGGTGTTCGGAGGAGGGTTCCTCTGCAGCTCCACGTGCGCTCCGGACTGCTGGTTGATGCTCTTGATGGTCTCACCTCCTGCAGCGGGAGAACATGAGGAACAGCTGCCGCGGATCAAAAACTTAAAACACCGAGAACAACAGAAACTAATTCTCAAAGTCGTTTTAAAGAAACCCGCTGCTAAACGGAGAAGCAGGGGCGGCGACCGGAGGCGCTCATACCCTTCCCGATGACCAGCCCGCACTTGTCCGCAGGGATGGAGTAGGTGACCTCCTGAGGGCTCCCCATGTTCCAGTCGCTGCGGCCGCGAGCTCGACCTCGGGCCCCCAGAGCTCCCCCGAAGCCGTCCCGCTCCTGCACACACACACGCACACACACACACACACGCGCACACATCAGCGGAGAGATCAGCCAATCGGAGTGTGGCGCTGAAGCTGCCGTACCTGAGCCGTCTGGACCAGGTCGTTGATGAGATGAACGGCGAGCTGGCAGCGATCCGGCTGACCCATGACCTGAGCCACGCGCTCCGGGCTGATGCCGTCATCTGAAACACAGCGCGACAGCTCACTTCCTGTTCCCCTCGGACAGATCTAAAGCAGTCAGAGTTTGGTGACGGAACCCAAAAATCAAAACAAAGGCGTGGCTACAATAAAAAACAAACAAAAAAAAAAAACACTGATAAAAGACCAGTTGTGGTTCCAGTAGAACTCCGATCCACTCTTCAACCTGGTCTGGAATCAGGGGCTGCGGATATAAAGCTATCGTGCAGCACATCTGGGATCTCCTGGAGAACCTTGGCGAGGAACCTGACCTGGTTTGAACTGGATCCGGACACCAGCATCGTTCTGGATCTTCTTGATCATTTCTCCATTCCTGCCGATCACGATGCCAACAGCAAACCTGGGCACGGCCACCTGCGAGCACACGGATTACTGAGGAGAACACCAGGAGCGACTGAACGAGAGGAGCGAGACGTACGTCCAGGCTGCTGCCGAGTCTGGAACCGAAGTCGGTGCGACTCCTGAAATCCGCCTGGTCCTTCTCCCGGATGATCTCCACCACCAGCTCACGCGCTTGCTGGAACACAGACATCGTTCAGGGACTAGAGCGGCCCGAGCACGGAGCCCTGGGGCACGAGGGGCGTGGCCTCCAGAAGCAGCGCTCACCTGTACTTTATAGGGGTCTCCAGTGATTCTCAGGGGTTTGTCTGATCCGGTGGGCATCGGGTCGTCCTGAATCATGATCATCTTCACTCCGGTCCTCTCCTGGAGGAGCAGAGACAGAGGTCAACACCGGCACCTTGGAGCGTCAGCTGCGGCCCTCGTCCGGTCACAGGTTTACCTGCAGTTGTTTGATGGTGTCTCCTCCCTTCCCGATCACCAGACCCACTTTGCTGGCGGGGATGAGGATCTCCTGGACGGCGCTGTTCCCCTCGGGCTGACTGTGGAAGCCGGGGCCGTTCCGACAGCGCTCCACAATCTGTCCCAGGAGACGCTTGGCCTGTCTGCGAGAAAGCACACATCAGAAAGCTGCAGCCGGAGCTCCAGAGACTGTCCGTCAGCAGACGCTCCTAACGAAGGCGCTACTCCCGGAGCAATCAGACAGGAGCACAACACACACCGCGCGGAATCATATCGAGGTTCTGAATGCGGAACAAGTCGATTGATGGGAAATCTGAAAAAGTGTTGATAAACAATCCGCGAAGCTTTCCATAAACACTGATCTGAGATCGATCGGGGGAAACCGCTGTATCACACGACTGCAGGAACAGATCTCTCGCTCGCATCAAGTGCGCAGTCGTGACTCACAACCAATGCTTTCGTAAACACTGAGACTGAGGCGTGAGCGCCAGCTGGTGGACAGTTTCAGAACGAGATAAAGGAGAAACTCTTACTCGATGCTCTCTGGGGTCCCGGTCAAAGTGCAAGGCCGATCCATCAGACCCCCGCTGTCTGCAGAGGGACACCACAAATAAATGCCACAAACACAAGCAACAACAAACAGCAGAGAGGATCATGTGCGCCCCCTCCAGGACGATTCTTAATTACACCGCTTTAGCTGCATGAGCATCGCGTCACAAGCTAAATTACCATCTTTCCTTTAGACTTTGAATAATGGCTCCACCGCAAATATAACCCACTCTTTAGATTTCCTGAGACAACATTGTTTGCATTGAACAATGTACGATAAACAATCCCTCTTTTTTGAACTCAAAGGTAACATAAAGCAATCGCTTGCTCTCATTGAACGATGGTTGTACACGATCTTCCTGATGAATTATTGAAATAACCAAAGAATTGAGATAAAGTCATCTTCGGGAAACAGAAAAGTGGAGCTCACCTGAAGCGATCTGGATCTTACAGTTTGACTCGTACTGAATTCTGGTGATCTGTTCCCCGCCTCGACCGATTACTGTCACAGAAACCAACGGCGACATTAGAAACATCGATACTCGCGGTCAGGCGAAGACAGAGCTAAAGACGGTCGGTCGCCACAGAAGAGAATTTAAAGTAATCTAAACAAAGCAAGAACTCTGCACTTACTGAAGCCCACCATCTTATCAGGCACTTTATAATCTTCTGTTATTATAGCCCTGCACAGAAAGACAACAGCGTTAGAGACCCGCAGAACCCACCCCGCAGAACACACCCCGGAACGTAAGAGCGCACCTTGTACCGTGTACCATTGCTCCGAGCTGGTTGGCCACTGAGAGGAGACACAAGGCTCAAAACTTCAGAAACATCTCAAACCATCATCTTCACGTCTCGAATTAAAGTGTGTTTTAATCTGAAACGAGATTCATTCTCTAAACAAACCTCCTTCCTCCAGTGAGCGTTTCTGGCTCCCGTATGCGTAGAGCGACGCATCGACGACCGGAGAGGAGTTATTGAGGTGCGGCATCTGCTCTGCGCCCATTTTAGCCATCTGAAAGAGTAAAGAAAGAAAAAAGTAAAATACGTCGAGAGGCTCCACAGAATTCATTGATTGTCTCCCCAAATGTAAAAAAAAAACATTTGGTAAAATACGTAGACATTAATTTCACAGAACAATAATAAGTTTAAGTAAATGAAGAGATTTTACAGAGCAAAGGAACCCGTTCCGCATCTGGTCCACACAGGAACCAGGATAAACCGTGAGCGCGGGCCCGCAGCGACAGCTTCTCCTGGGGAATGCTGGGAGGAATGCGAGCAATGCAAGCGGGAACCACTGAGGGAACACTCGCGCTGAACGGTGGCTCCAGCAGCGGTGTTTATCTGGCCTGGGACGGCGCCAAATCGACTCTTTAACAACGGTTAACCGTGTACAGCCATTACACATAAATAATAAACCAACACAAGAGTGAATTATATACATATGTGCATCCCCAGCGGGTCCGTTCTGCCACTTCGCCCTGGAGGGATGCGTGTTTGGTGGTGAAATGGCAGCCGCGTTCTGTCACCACCAGCGTGTGAATGTGGCGTGAATGAATAATAAATTGTAAAGCGTTTGGAAAGCGCCGTCATCATCATCAATAATAGAAACAAGGCCATCAAACAGAGGAGGTGTCGCTGAGAGGTTTAAAGTGAGGAGTCTCAGGGATCCGGTCACCTGCCAGCACCTCTAGTGGCCAGCGGATGAATTCCAGTTCCGGAGCGACGTCCCGATGGACTGTGGTGAGCTGCTGCTTTTATCTGCGAGTTCCCAAAGAACCACATCTGCCGGAGCAGCTTTACACTTCATGGAGTATTTCCATTTTCCTTACGACCCAGAATTTGAGAACAAGTTTCAAGTTGTCAAAAATAGCAGAAAAAAAAACATTAAAAGCCATTTTTATCTGCATATTTTCTGAATACAGACACTTAATGTAAATATATAATGTAATGTAAAATGTAAAAACTTAATGTATATATATTTTAATTCCGAATAAACTTTTTTAGTGTACATTTTTCGAAAAACACCCAAGTTTATAGACAAAAGGACAACATGCACAATTACCCGAAAACACCAAAACAAACCATTTCCAGCACATTTCCAGCAGTGCAAACACAAAGCGTTTCTAAAGACGTCTATAGAGCTTCGCCATGAGCGAACGAGGGAGCGAGCGAACGCACGGAGCAAAGAACTCTACCACGCTCAACCTCAGCTAATAATAAACATTTGTCAACTCCTTAATTCCTTTTCTGTGATCCACTCGCCCAAATCTTCTTAGCCCCGCCCACAAACTAATCATGCTAAGCCCCTCCCCTCTTTGCAGAGGCACTAAACAGAGATATGGAAAGGAGGCAACTGGTGTATTTGCTCTAGCACCGGAGCAGATCAGATAGAAACGTTTGGAACGTTTTATTTGTTCTCATCACGAAACAGAGCAGCTTATAATCACACCGAGGCGTTCTAGACATCGGGCTTCAGCGCGGTTCGGACGGCCTGCGGATAGCTGCATGAAAGGGGCGTGGCACGGAGGATACCACTTCCATAGTATTCCATCAGTATAGCATTCCCTCACTGATGACGGCACTGCGATTTAAAAAAAGGAATAAAGAATCCCTTTTATTAGATCATTATTGATCAAAAGCCAATTTAAGCCTCCTAACAGTTTATCGGAGATCAAAGGGACACAACACTTCCGAACTCTATTAACACGACCTGCGCTCTTCCTGAAGCTTTTACTGTTGTGTAAAGTGTGCATCCGTGATTCATGTCCCTGTGGAAACTAGTTCCTGCTTCTGACTTGTTCAAAAAAAAAAAAAAAAAAGTCACTGAAGATGTATCATTTCAGTGGATTTAATCTGGCAAATATTTACAGGGTCGTGTTTTAACGTAATCATTTTAATTGAACGCTACTGACTGCAGAGATTATTTCAAGAGCCCACATCATCATTTCAAAAAGTCTCAACAGGTTTAAATGCATCTGAGGACAAAAAAAAAAAAAACACAAATTATATTTTAATACATGTCTATTTTCACTGGAATCAGGAGCTGAGGATAGAGTAGAGTTTTACAGCACCCCACAAAAGTCCTGGCGCTGAGGAGGAGCTTTGTTTTAAAACATGAAAGGATGACCGTCGGTGGTGGGAGGGGTCTAGTTTTGTGTGACGTCACAGTTTTGAGCTAAAGATTCACTGGGAGAAAGAACTCGTTTCAGCATCTTGGAGTCGACTCTTTTAGTATTAAACACAAAAACTCGATACACAGAGCATTACACTTTCAAAACTCTAAACATAGAACTGTACTGCACACCGCATGACGTCATTTCTAAAAACTGGGCACTTTTAGTGGGAAGATGGTGACGTCACGTGTGAAGTTAAATTACTGCTTTTATAATGAGAATCTCATGCAGGAGCTCACAGCAGCTGGCCTCGGGGGAACAAATGAAGCATCGATATCGGGTAAACCTGATCAAGCGATAAATCAAATCCTGAATAAAGAGTTTCACGAGATCACGGCACAAACTCCGGAGTTCAGCTGAGAGTTCGCGTCGCTGTCACACGCCGGGAGTTTGTAGCAGCTTCCGTCGCTCAGCCTGCAGTGTGTGTTACACCCGAGTGTGTATCTGGAGATAAGTTTGATGTGTGTGGGTGTGTGTGTGTGTGTGTGTGTGTGTGTGACAGCAACAAGTTGTGCGAGTGTCGGCGTGTGAACGGGAACAGACGGCCTCACGCCCGCGTCAGGGGCGCGTGTGTAGCTCGGGCAGCAGTTGTGGAGTCGTGGCCTTAATCTGAGAGTGTGTTTGTGTGCTTTTAAAGCTCCTGCAGCACTAGCAGCTAATGTGCTACACAGACCCAGAGCAGCCGCGCGCCGCGGAACTCCCGCCGCCCCGTCCGCTCGCTCGCTCGCTCGCTTTCACTCGCTCGTACCTGTCTCGCGCGGGCGAACGCGTCCGTGAATCCGTCCGCCTTGATCGCGGGCTGAGCCACCGAGGCCTGTCCCTGCACCAGCTCCGCCATCATCATCGTCACACACTCCTGAACACACACCGCACATAAACACACACTCAGAGCACACGAACGACCCCGGAACAGGAAACGTTCCCCAGATTCTCGCGAGATTTAAGAGTGGTGCGAGACTTTGCACACGTGGTTGTGAACCAGCGCTGAAAAAAGTTTACATTTTATCGCTTTTCGATCCTGAACGTGATATAACTGCCAAGATAAACGTGCTGTGTGTCATTTAAGATCATTTGAACTAGTGCAAGAACGAATAAACCCGATATTCATAATAGTTAAAGTTGATCATTTTATTGATTTACTTTTTTGTATTTTTCAAGATGACACGTCAACGATTTTACACTTGTTTTAATTAAGTTTGATATTGTAGTCCTTACAGATTATGTCAGTTTTATCACTATAACGTCTTTACTATATTTTTCTTAAATAAAGACCATGAAACACGATATGCAGTCTGAATAAATTCATTGGGGGATTGTTCTCATAAAACTCATATAACCAATGAATATGTCTAGACAAAAGAAATGTAAAATATCAAATTAATTTTTAAAAAGGTTATTTCAACTTTTTGTTGTTTACTGCATTAATGCATATTATTATTATTATTACTATTCCCATTTAGTTTTGGTGGAAGAAATCACCAAACATTTATTTTGTTCTGTAAAATGTTTTTTTCCCTTGATCTGCTGCGCTTTTTTTTTCTCTGTTGCCTTTGCTCCGCTTCACCTGCAAGTCATCATTCTTATCCAGACCAGATTATTATCCCATCAGATGTAAAACCAGTTTGGAATCAAGTCTCTCTCACCTTGTGGAACAGTTTATCAGATTGAGTTTCTTCTTCTTCTTCTGAATCACAAACCACCACATCTGTGCTTTTCTTCATGAATAATTTATAATATTTCAAAGCATGAAACCTGACAGATGTTAAGAGATTTTTTTTTATTATCACCACTTGGAGATACTCACCAACACCGGTCTGGAGATCTGATGGATAACCGTGTTTCAGTTCTGTATCATTTGAAGGGGTCTGACTGCATAAAAACGAAGTCCAGCGAGAAGAGCATTGCAGTAGTTGAGTCTTGGTATGACTAGGTCTTGAACCAGAAATTGAGTCGAATGTTGTTAGGAGGTGTCTGAACTTTCTGATGTTAAACAGAGCGAATCTGCACAATCGAGCAAGTCTAGCGACGTGCTCCTGGAATGTTAGTAGCTCATTTGCATTTATGCATTCAACAGATGCTTTTATCCAAATAAAGATAACCATCAGTTCAGTCTTTACCGTGTTGAGCTGCAGGTGATGGTCCTTCATCCATGTCGAAATGTCGTTCAGACAATCTGTTATGCGGCTTCTGACAGTAGAATCATCGGGATGGAATGATTGGTGGAGTTGAGTGTCGTCAGTATGACAATGGTAGGACCGTGGCCGTGTCTGTGGATGATGGAACTCAGGTAGGTGATGTAAGTTGAGAAGAGCAGAGGACTAAAACTGAACCCTGTGGAACTCCTGTGAGAAGCCGCTGTGTCTTGGACACCTTCTCCCTCGAGCTGACTCTGGAGGATCTGGCAGTGAGGTAAGACTTTAGCCATTTCAGAACATTGTATACTGTTTCAGTTTCACTGTCCAAACCTCCAGCTCTACACTGGACAGGGATTCAGTCCAAACCTGCAATTAGAGAGCATGTAAGTATCTGCGCTACACAATAGAAAATATGAATAAGCAGGTAATCGAACGGAGGGAGGTGTGATGAGGACTGAGAGCAGCTTTAAGCTCAGAAAGGGGTTTAGTTCCCCATCATTATTTCAAGATTTCTGTGTTTGAGCAGAAAGCTTTCAGACGCTCCGTCTACTCTCTGTTGTAATCACAGAAGAGAGAAAGATCCTGCTGGGAGGAGAGAGCAGATAAACACTGTGTTCACCGGAGATCTCCATCAGCAGCACCCTGCAGGGAGCCACAGGTTTCATGCTGTACAGGACCTTTTTCAGAAGATGCTGTGATCAAACACTTCTTCTCAAAAGTTCATCCGGTGCTTCTTCTGACTTTAGGAGAGTGATGCACTCTGGTGTGTTTGACCTCACCGGCTTTTGAGGATTGAGATGCTTTCAGATAGACTCCAGCACTCAGAGCCCTGCAGAGAAGATTATACAGAGAGAGAGAGAGAGAGACAGACAGAGAGAGTGCTCCAGCAGCACCTGAAGGATAGTGATGCTAGCTCCTGCATCTAGGCTAAAAGATCCGGCCCAGAGCCATCGTAGTAGCTCAAAAGCTGGAGTCCCTTGCTCACTGATCTTCAGAGAGAGACTAGTTCAGAGCTGAGGCTACCGAAACAGAGAACCTGAGCTCTGTGAGAGACCAAGGCTAGACAGACACTGAGCAGATACCTTCCGAGCACTGAACGAGTGAATAGCTTGATCCCCAGAGAGCAGAGCAGAGAAGACCTCCTGCTCTCCTGTGAGCTCTGGCTCATCCTAAGAGACAGCTCCTGATTCGTAAACTCTGTAGCAGACCAAGTTCATCAGCTAGAGCAGGTCTGGAGGATCTCTCTCTCTCTCTGTCTCTAACCTGGTTGCACCACTGAGAAGCGCTCTCTCCATGTGCAGATGTGAGCGGAGGTTGATCTTCAAAGGAGGAACCTGATGGAGAGCAGTTTCTTCACTAGCGTAACTTTGAAAGCAGAGAAGGTGCTCCAGAGCACTCAGAGTATCGACCCGAGTCTCGTCCTCTCGTCAGAGGTCCCTGATCGGAGCGATTGATCGGAGACACTCTTGAACCTGAACATTATGATTAATAAATAAATATATATTTCAGATGCTTCCTGAATAATGGATCAGGAGAGAGGCCGGAACAGAGTAATGGACTTCATCTCCCCTGAGACCCCAGGTCCCCCTGTGTTTTCAGAAAAGCGGTAGAATTTTATTGTCTACTGTTTCTACCTCATCAAACAAAAAAGCAGTGAAAACCTCACCCCTGTGCTCCAAGTTTAAGATATCTCCATTTCTCATGAAACATTGTTATTTCATTTATCCGCTGGTGCTTTTTATTTCCCTTTTTTGTTCAAACTCTTTTAACTTTTGCCTTAGTTGATTTTATCTTCTGTATTGTATGTAATTCTTACTGTTAGTGTAATCGAAAGATTTTCAGTAAAAAAAAAAAAAACGGCGTTGCCAGCCATCGCCCTCGTCAACAAAATAAAAAAAATAGAAGAATGGAGTGCCACAAAGATCAATGTTAGGCCCAATGTTCCTCTCTCCGCTGATGATCCTCAGCTCTGTGTTCCTGCAGAACGTCTGTACGCTCTAGATCCAGGATAAAGTAATGTTTTTGAAGCTGGAGACAGTGGTCCATTAGCAGCTCTAAGACCAGACATCACACGGAATGCTGCTGAATCTGTTTCTCCTAAAGCTCCAGCAGGTCTCCTGACAGCAGCAGCAAGTGCTCAGAACCCCACACACTTTAAGGGGGGGGGGGGGGATATGAGGGTCTCAGGAGCAGATCTCCAAATGATTGATGCTCCTGCTGCACCTCACACACCCAGAGCCTTTTATTATTGATCACGAATCAATTATTCATATCATCAGCACCATTATCAATATATTATTAATAATCAAATTCATTATTAATGCTACTGTTGCACTGATTATATTTACTATTTAAATATAAATATTCTCTATTTAATATTAATCTATTATTTAATGTGCATTTACATTTATAAACAACCATTAACTAACTAAACAAATCTTGAGGAAATCATATTCTTTATAAATAAACTAATAAATAACTAGAGAATACATAAACTGTATTAATTACTTGGCATGTATTAAATGCTCAAACATTGAGAGTTGTCGACCAATCAGAGCAGAGAACTGGTTCTGAGGACGATCTTTAAAAAGAGAACGCAGAGTTTCTTTAAAGAATCTTTTATTACAGAAGCTCTGGAGATCCAGGAGAACCGCCGCTCCACTCCGCTAGTGATCCTCTCCAGCGCTAGCATTCCTCAGCGCTAGCTCCAGCTGTGTCCTTCAGCTTGTGCAGCCGGTGGTGCTCCCGTAGCCTGAGGCACCGGAGAACAGGTGAACTCCAGCAGAGAGCCACAAACACACATCTCCACATGAAGCCACTAGAGGAGCCAGGGAGATCCAGACTCACTCACCGGAGAGCATTGATCTTGATGAAGCCGGAGGCGTCGCTGGGGTCATAGTCGCCCTGAACGTCCATGCTGAGAAGAGAGCGCGCACACACACACACACACGCGCGCACACACACACACACACATACACACGCACACACACACACACCAGAGTGAGGCAGAACCTGAACCGTTCCCTCGGACGAGGGCTGAAGCTCATCGCAGGTTTCTCCATCCCCCCACCGAGAGTACCTGACTAGCTCCTGGTTGTACAGGGATCTCTCACACTCCCTGCTCAGGATGTACACTTGCCCTTTAAAGGTGGCCAGGCGGATTCGGCCCTGCACCTCCTTCTGGGACTCCTCGACACAGCGGCGGAGGAACTCGCCCTCCGGACTGAACCAGAAACCTGCAAAACACCGTCCGGAGACACTTCAAGCCACTTGGAACAAACCGTCACTCACTCCTCTTGCTCCAAAGGTGCACCTCCCCAATGGCATTAACGGAGACAGAACGACTCTGATATTTGATGCAGGGGGAAATGCCCCCGATTCATGTTTTATATATTTGAGAATCATATTGCGACGAAGGAAATGGTGTTAAATTACTCCTGCTTTGGAACCTAGAACCTCTGTGTCGCTAGCACCAGTCTCTACTGACTGAGGTGCTGGGAAGCTTTTGGTTCTCAAATGAAAATGCTCCTCTGAGAGACGAGGACAGGGTTCCTAGAATAAAGGAGTGTAACCTGCTGCTTTAGATCACATGACTCTAATCCACATCATCCTGTTAGAGAAGGAGGGAGAGAAAGAGAGAGGGAGGGAGCCCTGAGCTCGAGGTGAAGGTTACGTGAGCGAGGGATCACCGTTGTAGACGAGTTCTGCCAGCTTGACTCCGAGGCTCTGCTTGATCTTGAAGACTTCTCGATCCATCGTCAGAGTCTCCAGGTCCAGATGAGCCTGGAAGAGAATCGTTCCTCCAGGCGTCTCGTAGATCCCTGAGGACAAACAGAGACAGACTCAGATGTTCTGGACCTGACTCTCAGATTAACGTTCTCCTGCACGGAGCGGGACCTGCAGAGAAGAATCACTGCCTCGCATCACATGAGAACTCTGAGACGGAATCACCGCGAGGAGCGGATCCTTCCATTCAGAGAATTATGATCATTTAAAGAGAACGCGCACGCACGCACGCACGCACGCACACGCACACCCTCATAAACAGAGACAAGCAGATGTTTCAGATACAAGTGTGTTTCCTGCAGAGCCCCGGGTTCTAGATTGTAGAAGAGCACGTCTAGCCGCGGCCGTCACCGTAGCATTTGATCTTACACTTACAACAGCATTTGACTCGGTTTGATGGACTGGGACGTGTTCGAAATGATGTCTGCAGACGGAGCTCGGGACTGAGAGCATCCCAGCTGATAACGCCAGAGCGACCGAGAGAGCGACACCGGCTTCCTCCTCCCGCTGTGTGGCAGCTAAACGCCAGCTGTCAGGAGCATCACTCTCTCTCAAAACAAACGTTTCCAGATGCACTCGCTCAGAAACAGAAGAACGTGATGATGATTCGAGCAGATCTGGAGTCTCAGCATGAAGCCAGACAGAGCGAGGGAGAGAGGGAGGGAGCGAGAGCCCGGTCACATAAATGCACACATCCCTCCAGAGACACGACTCGCTGAGCCACACCCTCACACTCAGCTTGTGCTCCTCCGATAGTGAACCGAATCCTCCTGGAGTGAAGAGTAGATGAATAATATTTTCTCATACCCCGTGATTTCATTCCAATGAATCTGTTTTCTACGATATCGATCCTTCCAACACCGTGCTTTCCTCTGACAAACCACACACACACAGAGAGAGAGAGAGAGAGATTCTGTCAATCCTTCTAATATTTTATTGAATGCTAATTGACTTTTCAAATATACTTTACAGATTTTCTTAGGGTTAGGTGTAATAAAAAACCATTTAGTTCCAAGGATTAATCAATGTACATTATAATCATTACTTATTAAAAACGGTCCGAGGAGCAGATAACTGACCCGATCTCATTAAGATAGCGGAAGATCTCCAGCGGCGAGTCTCTGACAGTCCCATCTTTAAGATTCCTCACTTTCACTGGAACACCTGAGAACATGAGGAAGTCCAATGAGAACCCTCCAAACACTGGAACAAGTTAGAGAACCGAGTCATTCTGACTCACCTGAGTCTTATTGAGCTGAATTGAGTCATTCTGAATCTACTGAATCTTATTGAGCTGAACTGAGTCCTTCTGACTCAACCGAATCTTATTGAGCTGGACTGAGTCATTCTGAATCAACTGAATCTTATTGAGCTGAATTGAGTCATTCTGAATCTACTGAATCTTATTGAGCTGAACTGAGTCCTTCTGACTCAACCGAATCTTATTGAGCTGGACTGAGTCATTCTGATTCAACTGAATCTTATTGAGCTGAACTGAGTCCTTCTGACTCAACCGAATCTTATTGAGCTGGACTGAGTCATTCTGAATCAACAATCTTATTGAGCTGAATTGAGTCATTCTGAATCTACTGAATCTTATTGAGCTGAACTGAGTCCTTCTGACTCAACCGAATCTTATTGAGCTGGACTGAGTCATTCTGACTCAACCGAATCTTATTGAGCTGGACTGAGTCATTCTGAATCAACTGAATCTTATTGAGCTGGACTGAGTCATTCTGACTCAACCGAATCTTATTGAGCTGGACTGAGTCATTCTGAATCAAACGAATCTTATTGCGCTGGACTGAGTCATTCTGACTCAACTGAATCTTATTGCGCTAAACAGTCATTCTGACTCAACTGAATCTTATAGAGCTGAACTGAGTCATTTTGACTCAACTGAATCTTAGTGAGCTGAACTGAGTCATTCTGAATCAACTGAATCAAGTTGAGTTGAACTGAGTCATTCTGAGTCAACCGAATCTTATTGAACTGAACTGAGTCCTTCTGACTCAACCGAATCTTATTGAGCTGGCCTGAGTCATTCTGAATCAACTGAATCTTATTGAGCTGAACTGAGTCATTCTGAATTAACTGAATCTTATTGAGCTGAACTGAGTCATTCTGTTTTTTTTTTTTTACCTTGTCCTGTCCTGCTCAAAAGCCATCACATGGGGGAGTACATGCCTTGCTGAGTTGGACAGTTTTGCTTTCTCCAGGGGAGTAAAACGCCTGGTGTGGTGTTTTCTCCTCTGGATTTTAAAATTGAATGTATTTATTAAATATTTATTAGTTGTGGTTCCCGCGAGTCAGTTTATAATAGTTGTGTCAGGACAAGACGGTGTTGAACTGAAAGGGGGAGTGGGTAAAGGATTGGGGAAGGGTGAAGGTACACGAGTGAAAATTAAAGAAAGGAAGAGGAAAAGAAGAAGAGAGGGAAATAATAATAATAATAATAATAATAATAATAATAATTTAGAAGAGAAGAAAAAAAATAGCAAATGAATAAAATAAAATAAATAAATACCTACCTGAACATGACCCTATGACCATAACCCTAACCCTAACTGAATCTTATTGAGCTGGACTGAGTCATTCTGACTCAACTGAATCTTATTGAGCTGGACTGAGTCATTCTGACTCAACTGAATCTTATTGAGCTGGACTGAGTCATTCTGACTCAACTGAATCTTTTTGAGCTGGACTGAGTCATTCTGACTCAACTGAATCTTATAGAGCTGAACTGAGTCATTCTGACTCAACTGAATCTTATTGAGCTGGACTGAGTCATTCAGAATCAACTGAATCTTATTGAGCTGGACTGAGTCATTCTGACAACTGAATCTTATAGAGCTGAACTGAGTCATTCTGACTCAACTGAATCTTATTGAGCTGGACTGAGTCATTCTGACTAAACTGAATCTTAGTGAGCTGAACTGAGTCATTCTGAATCAACTGAATCTTATTGAGCTGAACCAACTGAATCTTATTGAGCTGAACTGAGTCATTCTGACTAAACTGAATCTTATTTAGCTGGGCTGAGTCATTCTGACTCAACTGAATCTTAGTGAGCTGGACTGAGTCATTCTGAATCAACTGAATCAAGTTGAGTTGAACTGAGTTATTTTCAATCAGCTTAATGGAACAAACAGGATCAGAATTGGTTTTGGTGAATCGTATTCATGAACCGAATCATTAGCTATGTGTCCATGCCCCAGTTTTTCCTAGTGAATCTTCTCAAACTCATCCAAATCATGGTTTCCCCCTTCTCTCCCTCCCTCTCGAACCCAGTAGGTGCAGGGCTCACCTGAGCTGAAGCTGATCTCCAGCTCGTCGGCTTTATCCGGACACTCCTCTGGGTTTCTGGTCATCAGATAGAGGTCTGCTGGAGCCCGGTTCTGCAGAACATCGCAGTTGGAGCGCTGGTTAAATCAAACGATACCATTCGATTTTATGTCCGGATCAATCGGCTACGATTTTTGTTTAGTCCCATTTCATGCGAGACGACCTCTCTCTCTCTCTCTGGCGACTCTTTGTTTTTGCAGCTTTGTGGTACATGACATCCCCTGCTGCAGGTGGCGCCGTCTGAAAAAGAGCTAGGCCTGGAAGTGCGGGTCTGAGCGAGTAGCTGGGTGTCCGGGCTGCAGCTTTCATGACCTCGAGTGACAGCCGCAGCACCACAAGCTTTTATTTCATGGAAGATCAGCCTGATGTTTATTTATTCCTCGTGATGAGCTGATGCAGAAGCAGAGCTAAAGAGCCGTCAGAGCGAGCGGCGGGGTTTAATCACCTGTGATCGATTGCAGGGAAATCAGCACTGATCTGAGTGCAGCTGATAGCCCCTCCGGCTCGGCGCAGGAACGAGACGTCTCTTATTCTTCTCATTTTCTGCCTCGCTGGAGTTCATTCACAGATGAAACTAGCGCCGAGCAGAGAAAGAGCTTTAAAAGCCTCGACAGGAGAACATCCGACATGAAGCTCCGCGACAGCAGAGACGCCGCGGAGGACGTGAAGAGTCTCTCTCTCTCTTTCACTTGTGTGTGTGTGCTGCTCAGAACAAACACGTGTTTGACGCTTGATTAGCTTTCAATCAGAATCCCTTCAGTCGAAAGAAAGGAGGAGTGCATCAGGAAACGAGTGAAGACATGGAACGGAAGAAACGCAGACCATCACTCCATCAATCTGCAGCTTTTATCTCTGATCAGATCAAGCTCTTGTAAAAACCCGGCGCAGTACGAGTTTTTCCACACACTGATCTGACATCTGAGGTTCTGGCCGCTGTCTGCCCCCAGACGCTTCAAGCTAATGACTTCAACCTTTGGTCAGATCTTCAAACAGGTCTGAGATCAGCTGCTACTGCTTTTCAGCGCGGTTCGAAAGTGACTTTCTGAAGTTACAGCCAATCAGAATTTCCATAAGCCAAATTTTTATGTGTTGAAAATAAGAGATTATGAATGGCACTGATTTTATTAACAGTGCCTGAAAAAAAAAACACACGCACACACACACGCGCGCACACGCACAAAGTGCAATACACACAACAAACGTTACAGATAACTTCTAGATACATCTAAGATAAACGTTTCTCCAGCCGCATTCACCCCCTGCTACCAGTGACTCTAAATGTATTATAGAAAATGAAAAGTAAATACTGGACAGTTTATTAATTCAAATATATTATAAATAATGACTTTGTTGAGCATCGGGTTCTCTTTTTTTTTCTAAGTGAAACGATCGTCTCTCAGTTCAATGTGATGGATTTTCTTGGGCAGAGAGATCTGTGCTTTTATTTGTTTCACTCGTTTCTCATTTTCATTTAAATTAACAGTAATGGAAAACTAATGTTTTATTGGCAGTTAATTCTTCTTCTTTTCCTTTCGGCTGTTCCCAGTTTAGGGGTCGCCACAGCGAATCATCCGTTTTCACCTAACTCTGTCCTCAGTATCCTCTACTCTTGCACCAACTACCTACATGTCCTCTTTCAGCACATCCATATATCTCCTCTTTGGTCTTCCTCTTGACCTCTTGCCTGGCATCTCCTTCTACCAATATAACCACTATCCCTCCTCTGCACATGTCCAAACCATCTCAACCTGGCCTCTGTGACTTTGTCTCCAAAACAACCAACCTGAGCTGTCCCTCTGATGTGCTCGTTCCTAATCTTGTCCATCCTCGTCACTCCTAAACTGAACCTCAACATCCTCATCTCTGCTACTTCCAGCTCTGCCTCTTGTCTCTTCTTTACTGCCACAGTCTCTAACCCATACATCATCGCTGCTCTCACTACTGTTCTGTACACCTTTCCTTTGATTCTTGCTGACACTCTTCTGTCACACATGTAGGAAATTTTATTAACTTTCTATGGTTTCTTGTAAAGTCATATCTCACTATAACGAGAATGAATGGTTTCATTATACCTGGCCTTGGAGAGGAAGACTCCCTATGCTCTTCCCAGGCAGAAAGAGATAAGGATTTTCCTCCAGAATATTCCAGTTTTGTTTCAAAGGAAATGCAACTGATCTGTGAGACAAAAGGCTGATGACGAATGGACAAAGGGCAGAATAATCCTGTGAACAGAACGGGAAGGTTCTCCGATGCATCGTGTTGATTTCTTGTTTTTCTCTTGCAATAATACTTATTAAATCTACCTTTTTATTAATACACGTTCTCCTCTTCGGTTTTTGAACACGCAATGGATTATGGGTTTTGACCCAATAATATAAAAAATCCAACACACAACACCCCTGACACTTTTCTCCACCCACTCCAACCTGCCTGCACTCGTCTCTTCACCTCTTTTCCACACTCCCCGTCACACTGGACTGTTGACTCCTGCACCTTCTTGACCTCAGCCCCCTGTAACCTCACTGTTCTATTTCCCTCCCTCTCGTTCAAACACATGTATTCTGTCTTTCTGCGACTGACTTTCATTCCTCTTCTTTCTAGAGCTGACCTCCAACTTTCCAGGTGTTCCTCCACCTGCTCTCTGCTCTCACTACAGATCCCAATGTCATTTGCAAACATCATTGTCAACGGAGATTCCTGCCTGACCTCATCTGTCAACCTGTCCATCACCATAGCAAATAAGAAGGGACTCAAAACTG
Organism: Danionella cerebrum; assembly: GCA_007224835.1. Lineage (NCBI taxonomy): Eukaryota > Metazoa > Chordata > Actinopteri > Cypriniformes > Danionidae > Danionella > Danionella cerebrum. Next base: position 13,663 of record SRMA01026079.1, on the reverse strand, counting down.
ATCCTTGATGTAGCCCCACCTCCACCTTGAACTCCTTTGTCTGACCTACAGCACATCTCACTGCTGTCTTACTTCTCTCATACATATCCTGAACTACTCTGACGTACTTCTCTGCCACTCCTGACCTCCTCATACAGGACCATAGCTCTTCTCTTGGCACCCTGTCATACACTTTTTCTAAATCCACTTGATCCGAAAAAAAAAAGGTAGCAGCTAAATTCTGCCGGAAGCGAGCCGCTATCAGCTGCCCGAGCGGTTGTGGTAGCTCTCAATAAAATTGTACAAGATTCGTGGAACCAATTGCATTAAACACAACATCAGCGCGGTATTACTATGAAAAAAACGCATTGAGCTGAATCAGGAACACATGACGCGATGCAGAAAAATAGCTCGAACCACGCCCGCCGCAGACACACCCCTCTCCAATCGTCACGGTACGGATGCTGATCTACAGTCAATGGTGTTGACCGCTGCCACTTTTCATTCGAACCGCCTCTAGTAAATCCAACATTAAGATTAGATGCTAATGCTACGTGATGCTAACAGCATGGAATTAACATTAGTTTTAATATTGACTGCTAGTTTATACTGGGTATGCACTACTATGTTAGCATCACGCTAGTCATCACTCATGCTGAAATCAAGCTAACGTCATCAGGAACGATGTGTTAAATCACGCTACCGGATTTCTCTTAATGAAAGGCTAACGCATGCTAGCCACATGGAATTAAAAACAGCTATTTCATGCTCTATTTCTATTGTTACGTGATGGAACAATAGAAATGACTGAATCTTGTTTAAACATTTAATATTATTCTTAGTGATTAATGCAGGAAATAGCTTTTATTTTCTCTTGTGTTATTGAAGAACAGAGAAACATTTATTCATTAAAATGTAGTTTGCAAATGTGTTTTTAATGAGTTGTGATCAGATTTAATTTTGATTTGATTAAAGTGATGATGATTGATTCTGTTTCAAACAGTTTTAAGATTTTTTACATCAAATAAATTCTGTTGGATGTTTGTTTAGAAGCACAGGAAAATAAAACATTCATTTAGTATCTTTATTTCAGTTTCATTCCTGCATCATATTTTTCTGTTAACTGTAAAATGTTTTCGTAAAATAATTATTTTTAATTTAAAAAAATTGTAATTATACTTTCAATTAAAAACATTGCAGTTCTTTTTTTCCCAATAAAGCTCTAATTTGGACGGATTTGTGTTCTTGATGAGTAATATTTAATGAACAGATGGTTACCTTGGGGTTCTCCAGGATCCCAGACTCGTAGCTGCAGAACGCCAGCTCTCGTTAGCTCAGTGCTTCACTACAGTTTCATCTGAAGGTGTCGGACTCACCTGATGTGCATCAGATTGGCGTCCATGCTCCACGGAGCCTTGGGCGTGACGGGGACGGGGATCCGGTGTTTCTGAAGAGAGCCAAAGCAGAAACCATGAAAGCACAGCCTCCTTCTGTTCCACGACTCTAGGGAGAACTCGGACGTGGAGCTCCATCTAGTGTCTCCACTGCGAATTCGAAAAAATAAAACTGCTCGCTTATGCACAAGTTCAACTGACCTCAGCGTACTCCATCAGGTCCTTTCTCCCCCGGAAACGGTTGTAAAACTCTGGGATCCTCCACGGAGCGATGATCTGAACCCAACACAAAACCCCCAATAACCATCAATCCATTTCAAAGGAACTTGACATTAAAACTGAAACATCAAGGTGTGCTGACTGCGGAGGACATTCATTCAAAGCTCATGTAACATTGCTGCTGATTTGAAAAACGATGAATAATAATAATAATAATAATTATTATTATTATTATAGAGACTTTATTGATCCACGAGTAAAGTGCAGGAATCAGCTGAAACTCTCACAGAGTTTGGACAGTGAAACTGAAACAGCCCGACTGTGGTCTGGGAACACAGAATCTGAGCGAACGAGTGCTTTCTGACCTGCACTTGAGGGAAGAGAGCGTAGCAGGTGAGCTCGAAGCGGATCTGATCGTTACCCTACGAGAAACCACACGACACAAGAACATTCGAGAGATCAACATCTGGACAGAAGACCCTGAAGATTCTAGACCCCAGAGTGGGATTCTGGAAGTCCTCACCTTCCCGGTCGCTCCGTGAGAGATGAAGGCAGCTCCCTCACTCTGAGCGATCTCCACCTGACGCTGGGCGATGAGCGGGCGAGCAATGGCGGTCCCTAAGAGATAGCGGCCCTCGTACATGCAGCCGGCGCGCACCAGCGGCCACAGGAAGAGCTCCACGAACTGCGAGCGCAGGTCACACACCACCACCTGCAGAAGGACAGAGTCGTCATGGATCCAGATCAGCATTGATCACCTGCTGCCCCCTCTCACCTTCTTAGCTCCGAGCCCCTCTGCTTTCTCTCGAGCCGCGTCGAAATCTTCCTCCTGTCCGATGTTCGCCTGCGTCCAGGACAAACACAATCAATCCATCAACATTCCCTGCGCTCTTTAGGAGCATCTTGCTAAAGCTAACAGGTATAATGTTGGCATGCAATAGCTTCATGTTTAAAAACACGCTGTAACAATGTTAGCATCCATCACTGCTACATTAGCAAACAGCTACAATTGCTTGAAATAATGTTAGAACTCTATAATCTTCTTCTTTTTTTCCTTTCGGCTGTTCCCAGTTTAGGGGTCGCCACAGCGAATCATCCTTTTCCACCTAACTCTGTCCTCAGTATCCTCTTCTCTTGCACCAACTACCTTCATGTCCTCTTTCAGCACATCCATATATCTCCTCTTTGGTCTTCCTCTTGACCTCTTGCCTGGCATCTCCATCTCCAACATCCTTCTACCAATATAACCAGTATCTCTCCTCTGCACATGTCCAAACCATCTCAATCTGGCCTCTCTGACTGTCTCCAAAACAACCAACCTGAGCTCTCCCTCTGATGTGCTCGTTCCTAATCTTGTCCATCCTCTTCACCTTCTTGACCTCAGCCCCCTGTAACCTCACTGTTCTATTTCCCTCCCTCTCGTTCAAACACATGTATTCTGTCTTTCTGCGACTGACTTTCATTCCTCTTCTTTCTAGAGCTGACCTCCAACTTTCCAGGTGTTCCTCCACCTGCTCTCTGCTCTCACTACAAATCACAATGTCATCTGCAAACATCATTGTCCACGGAGATTCCTGTCTGACCTCATCTGTCAACCTGTCCATCACCATAGCAAATAAGAAGGGACTCAAAGCTGATCCTTGATGTAGCCCCACCTCCACCTTGAACTCCTTTGTCTGACCTACAGCACATCTCACTGCTGTCTTACTTCTCTCATACATATCCTGAACTACTCTGACGTACTTTTCTGCCACTCCTGATATCCTCATACAGGACCATAGCTCCTCTCTTGGCACCCTGTCATACGCTTTTTCTAAATCCACAAAGACGCAGTGCAGCTCCTTCTGACCATCTCTGTACTTCTCCATTAACAATCTCAGAGCAAAAATTGCATCAGTAGTGCTCTTCCTGGGCATGAAGCCATACTGCTATTCACAAATATCCACTTCCCTTTCTTAACCTAGCTTCCACAACTGTTTCACAGAGTTTCATTGTGTGGCTCATCAACTTTATCTGTAGTTGTTACAACTCTGCACATCACCCTTGTTCTTAAAGAATTCTTTATAAACCTGTTAGTTTTCCATATGTGGATTGTCTCTGGGTCTGTAATGTTGTGCTGTGCCGCCTGATCATCCAACAGATCGAAGAAGTACTTGACGGCGAGAGGAACAGGTCGACTGGTGCTCAAAATCACAGTGAATAGATCGTCCACAAACTTCTGCAGCGTTCCCTGAAACACATAGTGGAGAAAGTCAGAGCTCCGATGGACTATATGAACCCTCGCTCAAGTGATCTGTCATGGACAACACCAGTACGAATGAAAGAGGTCTACAATTCCATCCCCTTTGATGGTATTTATGATGGCTTTCCTGTTTTTTCGTATGAGGAGTTAGATAAACGGCAGTTTAAAAAATGTAGTTGCCACTAAAACCATCTTCACTTTTAGCCTCAATTCAAAGTCCCGTCAGGTGTGGCAAGCTCAGCTCTTTTTTTACACTAAATTAGACTAAAGTGCAATAAATCTACGTAGTCATGCAACTTCCAATATAGTTAATGATGTGCAAGTTTAAACAAAAAAAACATGTGGCATTTTGGGAACAAATGTGCCATGAATTTAACAAAAATTGTCTGTTTGATAAATGTTTTAAATCAAAATGTTAGTAGTGACTGATTTATTACAGTTTAGAATAGAAATGAATAGTTTTCATGCCAACTCTTTCTTGGGAAAGAAAAACACCTTTGTTTCAACATTTATGGATTTATAGAGATTTGGAACCAAATCCAAAAATTTTGATCTGAGAATAGAGACACTCTGCGATACAAGTGATTGGCTACAGCACAGTAAAATCCCAAGAGTTAAATTAACTCTACTCTGAGTATATTTGGTCCCACTCTATATAGAGTTAAACCGACTCTGAGAAAGAGTAATTTAATAATCTATTTTCTTCATGTTTTTCCAAATCTGCATGGAAAATGCAAACTAAATATTAACTATTCAGAGAGGGACCAAGTCCACTCCAGAAAGAGAAAAAACAGACAAAAATAGACTGTTTAGTTCAAATAGACTTATTTAAATAACTCTCTTTCAGAGTTGGTTTAACTCTATACAGAGTGGGACCAAATACACTCTGAGTAGAGTAAATTTAACTCTTAGGATTTTACTGTGAGCGAATGGGAGTAACCAGCAACAAGAGAGAAAAGTTGTGAAAGGGGGCCCTTTATGCAAATGTAGTTTATTTGGGGTGACATCCAATGAGAGAGAGAAGTCTTTCACATGACTCTGCAGTTTATTGGCTTAAATAAAGCACTGTGTTACCTTGACGGAGAGGAGGCGAGTGAGATAGATCTCTGGGATGGCCTTGGCTCTCTCGCGCTCTTTATCTCTCAGACTTCCCCGACGATGTTTAGGCAGCTCAGGCTCCTCGTTGGCCTTCACCAGATGCCAGAGCTTTACTCCTCCTTCATCTCCATCCTCCAGCATGGGAGTCTCTGTCAATGCAAAAAGGGGGAGGACACGTTATGAAGAAATAGCTATTGCTGAATTTCATTCCATCCGTTCCCTTGAACTTCGGCTTCCCTTTTCCCTTAAAAGTAAGGGGAAAGGGAATGAAAATAAATCAGAACACCCCAAAGAAGCCATACGCCATATTAAAAAACATTTGTGTTTTAAAATCCCTCTAAGCAACAAATGTATGAGAGTAGCAATGTTTGAAAATCATTTGTACCTCACTAGGAAAGGAGGGCACAGAGCAGATGCAACCATTTGGAGAGTGGCCGAAAAGGAACTCAGCCTTAATAACTAAAACTATTATATTGCCTCCCTAAATAGCGTATAAATAAAGAACATTCAAAGTAAATCAAATGAAATATTTTTAAAGCAAAATGTAATGATACGCACTCTCTCCTGGGAAATAGTCATGGCTGTCATGGTGAATATGCTTGGATTGACGAGGCACCAACGTCACTGTGGCTCCATCCGGGACCTGTGGAGAAACCAGTTACGTAATGTTTAATAAAATGCTTACAAAGAAATAAAATAGCTTGTCAGATACCTTGTAGTGTTGTAAAGTATTGAGGCGCTTCCAGGAGCCTTGCACCACTGACGTCAGATCCTGATCCGACAAGATCAGGTGACCTGCTACCCCTGCCCTCCACTCTAGAAAACAGTTCAAGAACAAATGGCTTATTTTAATACAATAATTAATTCAATGTCATAATTAGGTTAATCACTTAAGAGAAAAAAATCTCATACCTAGATGCACAGAGTCTGCTGTTGGTCTTTGGGAGAATGAGGTGCCCTTCCAGGTCTGCTCCAGGATTTTCTCTTTCACCTGTGTGATGGTGTCACAATCCAAAACTTTGGAAGGAAGTGTCTGAGATTCACCAGCTCCTCCACTGCTCGACAGAACATTTAGAGTCTAAACAGAAAAATATAGTTTTTTTAACCATCATTTCAGGCCATGGCTATAATATTACATTACAGTTTATTTTTTTTCTGTGTGTCTGATAGCTTTTGTCAAATTTCTTAGTTTTGTTTTTCTTTTGGATTATTTTTCAGGTGAAAGATTTCAAAAGATCAGTAAGTTTTTTTCAGTTTTTTTCAAACTTTTTTTCAGACATTTCCCTAACAGACTGGCGGCCTTAAGTGCAAAGCCGATCCTTTCCTCTTAATCCTCTGTTTATCCAACCATCTACACAGAGGATCAGCTTCCTGTGACTAGTGTAGATTATATTTAAATATATTTATTACTAATCAAATAACAGTTGTAGATATTACTAATTGGAATTTTAAGTAGCACAACCTACCAACTTACCTCTAACTGATTTATCACTTGTAAAAATGCAGCCGAAGATATCTCACATGAAATGCCTGCCTTGTGAAATGGTATTTGTAGATTAAAATAATTTTAGACTAATTACAGTTAGTCAAATAAACAGCAGATTTCTAAAATTATAATAAGCCCAACTAGAGCATTAAATGTTAAATTGGCTTGCCATGCCATACTAAAGGAAGCTCCCTCTGCAAGATGCACATTTCCCTTTGCAAGGTCCTATTTTTTCCCTTTGGAAATTGTTCCTCGTATGCTGTGTCACCAGCACAAAAAAAAGTGCTATAATGTGTGTTCCAGTCATATTCAAAGAAATACCATATAGGGCTTTGCTGCTTTCTCCTAAATTTAGCCACTCTGCTGGTTGGCATGACGAGAACATGTAACATGCACAAACCAACTGAATACAACAAGAGATGAAAAGGAACTGCCGTAAGGTGTAAATGTGCTATAACTACAGATTGTTTTTTTTTTTTAATCAATACAAAAATAATTTCACAATGATAAAAACAAAAAACATTTAGTTTTAAAAGCGTTAAAACCAAAATCATTATAGTTCATCTTAGTTAGGTTTGCAAACATAATATGTAGTTCCATTCACATTTGTTTCTTTTGAGTATTATTTTCATTTATTTCAGTTGTTTTTTTCTATTTCATTTTTATTATCTATAATATCATTGGTTCAGGCAAAAATAAAGCACTCAAGTTATCCTCACATTGAACATTTTTTCAGTCACAAGGAAAGATTTTGACATAAGAAATGAGCATGTCTCACAAGTGTGCGATATTCCACGTCTTCACGCAGTAGTCGGTTGTCGTTGAGCGTATATTTAGCTTTGCCTGTAACTGCGTCCACTGGGCCTTTGTCTACCTGATGCTTTATTGCTCTGAAGAGCATGTAGAAGGACTCTCCTGCTGTATCCTAGCATCCAAACAAACAGAGATAAAGCTTGAAAAGTTAAAGTGAATAATGCTCAGCCCCTATAAAGCCTCAATCGTATTATTAAAGTGGTTCTGCAGATGTGAAACGTGGGAATTCTTTGTCTAGTTTAGCATGGTCCCTTCATTAAAAGTCCAGCTCTCACTAAAGCTGGTGTTCTTGATTACAGATAAATGACATCATGAAATAGGAGTCAGTGGGATTTGCTGTCAGAGGAAGAAAATTTAACAGGAGTAAAGTTAGCATGCTCTACTCACAAGAGAGAAGACAGAGAGTTTATGTAAGAGTTCCATTTGATTTTGTCTAGAGTAGAGTTCAAGGGATCATCACAGAAAATGATCTGGTTTTGCTGAACTATTTTGCTATTTAATATCACTTCTCAACATTGACATGAAATAAAACGCTTATTTTGAGTTCAGGAAGTGTCAGATTGAACAGATGTTCAGTGTCTCTCACCCTGAGGAAGGTGTAAAGGCAAATGGACATCCAGTTGGTTAGCAGCTTCTCCACCACAGACTCAGTCCTACAACACATTGTTAAAGTCAATCAACACTGGAATTAACAGTACAATCTAAATTCCTTCGACAGGAAGTGAATCGTTGCATGTGCTCGGCTGACCTTCGCAACATGAGTTTGGGGTTTTTGGTAGTGTACTGCTCCACCAGGTGACCAAGCAGGGTTTTGAGGATGTCTGTGAAATACTCCAGCTTTCCGTGCAGAGCGACTGTGAGGAGGGAGGCCACATACGCCCGGTCCCGTGGAGAGAAGGTGCGCTGGGCTTCGAGAGTGTGAATGAACTGAGTATGAGAGCATGACAAAATGATAATTTAATACAACTGTGATAGCTTGGATTTTCAACAGTGCTCTTTTTCTCTGTGCTGCCATTTATTTACATATTAAAATCCCGAGGCACGCCTTCGTTTGTTCCTCATTTATTCCTGCTCTTGAATGCCAACATTGATAATGTGAACTGGTGAGACCTAATTAAAAAAAGGCTTCATCGAAATCAATCACAGCTTGTCTCAAAAAGTCAACATTGGCTTTATGTTCAAGGTAAGCAGGTATTTTGAGGTTTTAATGATTAAACGTTTGTTTTTCTACTTTTCTACATTGAACAAAGAGAATCTGTAACCACAAGCCAATGCTTCAAGCACACCTTGGTGAGGAAGAGTTTGCTGTTCAGCAGGTTTGATAGCTGAACCAGGCCCTGCTCCACCGTAGCCCTGCGACATGAGGGAACATCCAGGTCCCGTCTCAGAGGGGAATCGCGATGACCAGGGAAGAAGATCCGCTCTGAGTATTTACGATAATCCAGGACAGGGATTCCAGACCCCATCAGATCACTGGAGACATCCATCATCTCGGTCATAAGATCTGCACACAACACAAACCTTGTAATCTGAACCAAGCCTGGCTGATGCTTGTTTGTGTGAGAGACTGAGAGAGCGTCTGACCTGTAAATTCCTTCTTACAACGATCACGGACACTTGTCTCCAAATTCTCCAGCTGAATCTGAACTTTCTTATAGTCTCGTAAGGCCTGCTTACTCTTTCTCCTGAAAAAAAACCCCCCACAAACATTAATATAAATACGAACATTTGGGTTTAATCTTGTCTGATTATTTCCAAAAGCCAGCTTTGATCATGCATGCAATAACCGGAAAGTCTTTATCGATGTTTAAAAAAGTTAAATTAATAAAATAACGTAAGTTCTAACCTAAATAAAGTAACATAAATGCCATTAATGTAATGTGATTCAATGCAACATACTGTGCGGTGATTTGTCTGAATACTCAATTTTGATTGGCAGCTAGGTGTTGATCATGTTTCTGTGGCAGTACAGGAAGTGTGATTTGTTTTATAAATCAACATGTCTCATAAACGGGGATTTTCAATCTGATACATAAACACCACACCGGTAAGCATGTAAATGACAGATCAAAAAGTCTTCAGTGCTGTTCAAATTAGCCTTTTAATTGCTGTTCAACGAGCAAAGAAGTATGGATAAGACCAAGGAAGGACATTTTGTCACAGTCTGTTGTATTAATGCCTTTAATTTCTACCTTTTCGCCTCTTTCATAGTTTTTCCTGTGTGTTTACTTACGCCTTGGTCATGTGATTTCAGTTCTGTCATATGATCTTCTGAGCCTTCATATGAGCCTTCTGTGTGACTAAAGTGAATTTGTGAACAAAACCTGGTCATTCGTTTATTTAGTTTAGTTTATTCCTCCTCCTTTGGAGAAGTCTTATGTTATACAGGTTTTCCATACGAGGGTATTTGTTATGTAATATTTCTTTTTTGTGTTTATATTACTTGTTTTTGTGATCAACTGTAATCGATTCACAATAATAAATATGGTTTTCAAGACATAAGGATAGTAATGGTTTGCTGCAGGTATTTTGTTAACATGAGAAAATATGTTGCAAGTTAAACAAAAAATTTCAATAAAAAAACTCGCTTATTCCCTTGTGGGGAAACGGGGGGTCTCCAGCGCACATTGAGCCAGAGGCGGGGGTGCACCCTGGACAGGTTGCCAGTCCATCGCAGTAATTGCAATCAATTTAAAGTGTGATTAATTAGTTAATTAAAATATATGATTATCTGTTTTTTTAGCAGGATTTCACTGTAATTATCTGGAAAATTTTTATGTTTATGTTTGTCTTCATGGAATGATAATAAAACGATTTAAAACTTTTTCCACCTTCTCTTTTTTGCACTGATGGACATATTGCACTTTGTAAAAAAAAAACTTGAATGTGCTAATGGTGATTTGGAAAGAAACGGACGAACCAGGACTTCATTACACTGCAAGTATTGTGTTTTTTGGAAAATTTATTAAGAACTTTTTAAACTATGAACACAAAACACTTCACATTTAGAAGTAACTCGGTTTTTTGAAAAAATGGTGTTTATCTCATTTTGGATGTATATATTATTATATAGAAAAAGATATGATTATATAATAAATGTATCAGTACCTGTATATGAGTACAATCACCAGCACAATCAGAGCCACAATGGAGGCTCCAACCCCAACCCCCACCTGTGCCTCCAGAGGAAAGGCCACTGGGCCCTGGGAGTCATACTGCACCCGTCCCAGAGAGAAGTTCAGGTTCCCCATTCGCACCTGTGGCACACATTCACAAAGAAGATAAAAGAGCATTATGTGCTGCAACAATGGGCCAGAATGGAGTGTGTTGTGTTTTGGGCAGGCGTACAGTGAACTCTGGAAGTGCCTCACTTCCCTCTCTGCCTTTTCTGTCAGTAGGTACAGAGGGTTGCTGGGAGGGAGGCTCACAGTACAGGTGGTTTCTAGTCAGAGTCTTTACTACACACTCCCCATCCCCGACCAGAGCTTGCACCTCTTCCTTGGACACAGCCAGGTCCAGATTCTCCCCCTGGAACAAACATTCTCACAGTGAGCGCTCGGTGCCTCTCAGCCAATGAAATGAGAGATTTGGAACGATACATGGTTAAATTTTACGTAACATAATCGAAAATATCTGACCTCGACCGATATGATGCTGCCTGGTTTGTGGCGGAAAGGTTTGCTAGGATCCTGCTGGTTGAGCGAATGCAGAGCAGGGTTGGGCTCATAGCTGAAGGGAATGCCGCTGACATCCTCAAACTTAAAGTGCAGATTATCTAGCTGGAAGTGGACGCTGATGGCTGCTCGCAGGGCCTCGGGTCCCACAGCGGGAACGGGACACAGGATTAAAGAGGAGCTGTTTACAGAACAGTGCTCCTCCACCTCGGCGGAACAATGTAGAAGAGCGGCTAGTTAATACCTGAAGCACGAGTCCCACTTTAATTCTAGTTATTTTGAGAATAATAATGAAATCATAATGTTTTGTGTTGCATTATGCATTTATTTTACGAACGTTTCAATTACGTTTAGCGAGCCATCAAGTTGTGCTGAATGTGGAACAACATGAGAGTGTTGCTCTGTAGATGCTTTTTAGCACAGGACTCAGTTGAGTGAACTCTACCTGTTTGACCACACAGAGGCTGTCTGCAGGACAGTTAGGCTCTGGGACAATCCTGCGCTCTCTCCTGTGGACCACACTCCTTCTTCTCCTCTTCCTCTTCTGGGAGCCAGAATCCAGAGGGCTGAGGGTCACACGGATCAGAGGCTCTTGCACCACGTCCAGATGTTGACCAGACACATGGATTATACGGCCCCCGCTTAAACAAACCAGCACAAAGAGCATTCATGAGATGCTTAGTAATATTTCAATTTGAGCCAAAACCAGCTGAAAACAGTTTCCTTCCTCTAGCAACCATGAACACTCAAATGCTCTATGCAGCTCTGTGAGCTCTTTCTGCAATTCACCTCCGTGCAGTACCACTCTATTTATTTGTAATTGTTTGTGTAAAATTGTATTTTTATTTTACAATTTATAAATTTCTTACCTTTTTATTTCCTCTCTATTAAAAATGTGCCACTTGTTGCCAAATTGCTAGTAAGTACAAACTTCCTTGCCAATAAAGCTATTTGTGATTCTGCACACAGCTATGGTAATAATAACAATCAACTGTTTTGGACGAACAAACTGTCGTATATATGCTGCAACTAAATTAAAATACACATATATAAAATACACATGTATAAAAATTTGACCGGGTCAAAAGAAAAAAAAATGTGACTAATAGATCAAATAAAATATTCAAGAAATATTTGACCTGGTCAAAAAAACTAAAAAAAATTTTGATCTGGTCAAAGAGTATATGAAAATATTAAATATTTTAAAATAAATTAAAAATTGACCTGGGCAAAAGGAAGAAAAAATAAATAAATACAGATGCATTGAAATGTAGAAGTATTTTGATTACATTTATGTATTCATCAATAAATGTATTTATTTATTACTGTATTTAAGCATTATTTTATTAATACTTAAATTATTTGTATATATTTTTATTTATTAATACAGCATTTATAGTCATTAATTAATTTATTTGTTTATTGATTCACACTAATGTCTCATTTGGTTCACCAAATAAAGCTGATCCATATGATTGAAAAATTGAAAGTGCGTAACCAAGATCAAGGAATAATGAAAACATGGTCTTAGCAAAAGATCTGGCATCAAGGCAGAGGAAATAATAATTTTTTATCCCACCTTTATTTACGGTATATTTTCCACCCTGATTTTTCCCCTACCATCACAGCCCTTTAGGGTCTCTGTACTTTCTAGACTATAGTCTTCCCACGAATAGTGCACTGTAAAGAAAACACGAGTAACAAGAATTACGCTCAGTACCTGATGAAGCTTTTGGACGGTGCAGCATGGGTCACATTTGGATCTGGGGTGTAATAATAAAGTGCTTCCTCCAGATGGCGCTCAGCCCCACCAAATCTCATCATTACTCTACTCTCTCCAGTTCTGTTACTTGCTCCAGTAATGCACTCAACCTGTTCATTGCTGTACTCCTCCGGGGATCTTGGAAAAGACAAACACAATACTAGAACTCAGAAAAAAACAAAGGACGTGTATGAACTGCACGATTTAACCAGTACTTCCATAATTAGTTTTACAAATGCTTTTAACAGGGAAGATATTGCACAAAATGATTTGTTTCCCACTCTCCTGATGACCTCTGTCTGATTGGATGAGGCTCTGCACACACACTCACATGTGACATGGGACTCCTCCAATCAGGATGCTGATCTCACTGGGGCGGCCTGTCAGAAGGTTCTGTCCAGTGATGGTGAGTGATGTGCCACCAGACATCGGGCCCTTCAGAGGAGACACTCCCAATAACACTGGGTCCTCGAGTATCAGAAAACAGAGAGAACATTGACATCAATCAGTGCTTATATAAGCACAAAAAAATCTTTACAATCTTTTAAAAACAAACCTTGCTTTATTTTCATTGACTATTTAGTCATAAAATGCTTATTCTACAGCTAACGGTTCAAATCAAAACCGGAACAAAGACCCCAAACATAAATTAGTGAAGAAGTAAGTTAAGCATAAAGATCAAGAAGTACTGGAAGTGCCCCCCACATCACTTTAGTGCTAAACCAAAGTACTTCTGTAAGTAGCTGGATGAAGAATGGAGTACCTGGTAATGGAAGCGTTGAGCAGACTGACCAATTCCTCCTCCCCTGACCTGCACAGACACGTGCCCGCTCTGTTCCCTGGTACTTGCTCCAGTCTCACAGACAATACTGACACATATGGAAACACGGAATCCACAATGTTCTCGGTAACGTACAGTCCTTAATGATTGAGTGTATGTTTTACCTGGAAGACACTTCATATCTGTGAGGAAGAACAGTGCACGAAACTCCTGCT